>VWZK01010128.1:0-80269 GCA_013396935.1 Baryphthengus martii | reverse complement strand
GCAGTGGGAGTGGGAGCCTGACGTCGCGGCGGGGGTGGGGGAGAATTCGGGGTTATCTAAGCACAGGACGATTATTTTTAAGTTAATTCTCTGTTTGGCTTCGTTATTGAGGCTGGGCGGCAAACTTTGCCTGCGGGAGGGGTTACTCAGCCTTGAAGGACGTACTTAAGATGATTTACTAATATTTCATGCTTTGCAATGGGGAGGTTTGGAACCAGAGAGGCTGAGGAACCCTGCGCCAGGCTGGAGTCAGCCCTGGGGACTCTGGAGCAGCAGGGAGTTAGGAGTGGGTTCCTTTCCATTTGCTGTGTACCTCAGGGTTTCTGAGGTGTATTTGGCTGGTATGTCTCAAAAGCTGGTGAAGCTGTGTCTCTGCCCTGTCCCTTTTCTTAGCCACCGTTTGGAGACATGGGAAAAACCTGAGAGTTTCCCAACATGCTGGCAGCTGGCTGACACAACCCGTTCTGCTGCCTCTATTTCTTGCAATGAAAGCCTTTTCTGCCTGTTGCTATTTGCCTTTATTTGGCACGATGCGCTTTCTCAGTATAGGAGGCTGCTCTTTAGAGATCTTCAGCCCCAAAATGCCTTGAATCTGGCCTGGGCAATCTGGGAGTGTTTTGCCTGTGTGCTCAGGGCTGACACGGGCTCTCTGTACGCAGAACGACAATATGTATTATGTGTCCAGGTCTACATGGTCTCCAAATCCTTCCTATAAGTAAATTTACACGATGCCTATGAAGTCATTAGAGTTTCGTGGCTGCTTCGGGGACAGAGACTGATAGTTTAGTGGGTTGGATGAAGCTGTGTTAGTTTGACGTTGAGATGAAGCCCGTAAGTAATGGGATGTCACGGTGAGGTCGATGTGTCCGTGGCCTCTGAGACAACTGCTCTCTCTTCACGTACGGTGTTGTGTTTCGTAGCTCCCTGTGTTTGCAGCTCGGGGTGTGGGAACTCTGTTTCATGTGTCTTTAATCGCTCAAGAATTTGTGCTTTCCTTCCTGTGCCGCCTCTGGCATTTGATAGCAGTGTGAGCTCATGCCAAAGGCTCGCAGGTAACCTGGGCCTTAATTTCTGACCGCTGTTTCTCGTGATGCTCTCAGGACTGTTAGCTCTGTGGCTTTGGTCTCGCAGCCAAATCCTGTCCAGCTTTGCCAGAAGTTGGGAAGCTCAAAGTTTAAGCCTGCGGGCCCTGGGCTACCCTTCCTTTTCAGCTTGTCCTCTGTCTGCACTGTATTTACTGCGAACATGCAGAAAGCCCCTTCCTCCAGGGTAAGTGTTACCATGTGATGCCGAGCCCTACCCAGGGATGCTGAGATCCTTGATCCCTGCTCAGGGGGTGGGTGCTGAGCACTGGTGTGGGATGGTGGCTGCCAGCCCCTCCATGTGCAACTGCCCAGTGCTCTCCTGTGGCTGAAGGGGGCCCTTCTTCCTGTCATTTTACTGTGAGATACCATCAACTCTGTAAAATCTTTCTTTTTTTCCAAATGAAAAAGTGTCTGGTCTTCTAGGGGTGCTGCACATGGGAGACCTGCGATGCTTGCACCACCATGTCCCCATTGCCCATTTTGGCGCAGGGTTTAGCTGACTGGGGGGCTGAGCCCCATCTTGATTAGAGTGTCCTGAGAGAGAGCGTTGAGGTTTATCAAAAGAGACTGAGAAAAAAACCCGCATCCCTCCGAAAAGACCTGTTAAAATTTACAGAGATTCCTGTAGCCTGTGGTTCAGGTGATTAAATGAAAGTTTAGAGGTACATTTTTTTAATTATTCTTTTTGCCAAATTTTAATTATCCTACTTAGAGAAGATCAAAGGGTCTCTCTTAAATATATATTTGCATGTTTAGTTTTGTCCAGATACATACCATCTTCCTTTCCAGGATTATTGAAAATTAGTGTTGAGGCTCTGATCTTCCTAGAAAAGACTTAACGAAGTGACTTCTCCTGGGGACCACAATGCTTGTTGTTTTGAGGTACTTGAACTCCTGCCACAAATAATGCTGTTGCTGGCAGGTGTCTCCTGAGGTCTTACAACTGAGGAAGAGTTTGCTGGGATCAGAATTGCAGCTTCTTTAAACTACTGAAAATACTATTTCACATGTATATAAATAAAATGGTAAGTGTTAGGTAGGTAACCCTTGCTGGCGAGATCACTTGCTCATGATGTAGGTTGGACTCTCGTGCCTCACCTAGAAATTTTTCCTGCTTTTGTTAATAGTAGCAAAGTGTAAAAGCTTGTGACAGCTTGCCATTGTTATCCTCTGTAATTTATGAAGTGCTCTTTAGACCGCAGGTGTGTCTGCAGTAAAGATCCCGTGTTTTACAGCGGGTCTGCTCTCCAGCAGTGATTGGAGAAACCTCTTGTTTGATAAGCCATGCAAAGAAGTGCAATTGTCTCCTCTATCAGTTAATTATGACCAAAACGTGGGTTTTTACAGTTATTCCTTCCCTGGTAATTGGTTTGAAGCAAGTTAGCAGATCTTCAGGGAAGCTTCAGGGAAGGAAGCGTCAGGGGAATGCATTTAACTGCTGGTGTTGCCACAAATTTTATGCTCTTGAAATGGCATTGTAAAGAAGATATCAGTTATTAATGTTTATAGAGGCTTCTAGATTTATCTTCTCTATCTCTCCTTAATGAACCCAGTGAAGGAGGATTGTGCAATAACCGGAGCCCTGCGGTGCTGCACCGAGCTATCGCGCTCTGCTCAGAGAAGCACCCTTTGGTGCAAACAGGCGATTCCTTAATTTCAGGTTGGAGCAGTTATTTTGCAGCAAGTAATTAAAAAAATTAATAAAAAAAATAAGTTTGAGTGGAAATATTGCGCAGTGGCTCTGTATCTGTCTGTGTATAATAGAGCTGGGGAAGTAATTTGATTTTCTTCAGGGTGTTGAGCTGCCCGAGTGCTTAATGTCAATAAGCACCTGATCTTTGCTGAGGCTTAAGAGGGCATGAGCCTTTTCCTCCTATTGTCTGGCTCACAATTGATGATGTGTTTTTTAACTTGCTCTCACATGCCCTGTACCCTGGAAACATTCATGCAGGGACCAGGTCATGGCCATGTGTCTGACGGAAGTTGCGGGTGGGTGGTTTGTTCTTCTCCTTCACAAAACCTTGGCCACCTTTTTTTTTATTTGATTTTTTTTTTTCCCCCCAAAAAAAGGCTTTTTGGGCCTTGTTCAGGTGCTGCTTGCCACACTGCTTCTGCACTCTGAAATGTGGAATGTGTGAGTAGCTGGCACACAGCCTGGCAGCTTTGCACCCAGCTATGTGGGGCCAGACCCTGGCTCTGCTGAGCTGCATGATTGAAGTATCTCTCTATTATATTAACATTTTAAATGTTTTGTTTATGTATAAAGATAAGTTTTAAACATATTTAGCTAGGCGCCCCTGCCTTGCTACACACTTTTGTGGACTCACAAACATCTGCCAGAGGGACATTCCACTTCCATATGTGCAGACACCCTGGAAAGTAGAGGATGATGGAAGGACTGAGGGGGTGGGAAAGCTCTGTTTGCCAACAAAATATTTGCTATGCTGCTCTCCAACCTGCTCGGCACAGTGTCCAGGATGACAGGAGGCAGATGTGGTCCTTGGGGCAGGGCATGCACACCCTTACCCTGAGGGGAGCAAACGGGAGGGAAACATGTGGATATGCAGATTATGATTTTTTTATATATATTTGTGTCTGCAGGATTCAGATTTTTTTCTTTATTTCCGTGCAATAATAGTGGGAGGTATCTAATTGCTGGGGTTGGCATCGCGTGCCGTCACTACTGCCCTGAGCGCTTCGCACATCCCTCGCTCCTCCTGCCCACACGCTGCAGTGGCATTTAGTGCTTTCTAGATCCTTAAAGCAGATAAACACCCAAAACCTGGGAATTTATGTAACGGAGCGGGGCTCGTGTCTGTCAGACAGCTCGCCTGTGCCGGGGTGCCACGTCCCCCGGGCACCCATCTGCTGGTGTGGGGATGGGGTAAGAAGCAGTCTGGTGGCTGCTGCTCCCATGCTGGAGAGCTGGAACCCCAAAAGGAGCTGAGATGGTGCCAGATATCCCCCCTGTCTCCTTGCCAGGAGAGGGGAGGAAGCCATGCACCCTGGCAGGTAGGTGAGTTTTGCCTCTGAGAATAAAAACTTGCAATTTGAAATCAACTGTGGCTTGCAGGAGTCTAAGTAGGCATCGATGAGGGAAAATTTGCCAAGGAGGAGGATGGAACAACCACCAGAAGGACCTGGTGCTCCTCTGTGGCGAGCGTGGTGTTCCAGGTGACAACGCAGCGTGTGGGCAGGGTTTATTGCCAACAAGGGATGCAGGATTTCAATATTGAGATAATCACCTCAAGACAGCAATCTTATCGGGCTGATGCATTCACTTCAGTGCCAAGAAAATGTGCCCGATAGTGGGGCTGGATGGGAATGAACCTGGCAGCGTCTCCTTGGCACATGGTTGATCATCTGCGCCTCGGCGGCACCTCTGCACTCTTCAGTTCACTGTGTTTCTGCAGCAGTTTTCCCTTAGAATTTCCCCTTTGCTGGTGCTGACCACGTTGAGCTCTCGCAAATAGAGTTGTGCTTCAGCTCTTATAGGATTTGGCAGCAAAGTAACTGGTTTGCATTAGTTGTTGTAGTATAGTGATGTCTCTTCTTCCTCAATCCCTTTTTTTCTGAGAGAGAAGACAGATAACGTAAGAAATGGTTCTCCGCCCTAAGTGACTGACTCTTGAGGGAGAAAGGCTGTAATAAAATGGGACTGTGGCTGGTGAGGGAGTGGGCATTTTGCAGGAGAGAGAACATTTCTTAATTGCCCACCTTGGGCAAGGTGGGGGGTGTTGGGGAGCCTCTGGGAGAGGAGGTGCAGAGGGAAGGGTGAAAAACCTCATCACTATTTGTGGGTTTACTCACCCCCAAAGCATTTTTTCTTGGTGTGGAGTCCTGTTTAGGCTATATTGACAGCAGCAATTATTCAGAATATTCATGGCATTGGGAGTTATTTTTTTCTGATTTACACCTCTGTTGGTGTAAGAAGGATTAAACTAATTCCCTTGATCGTGTTTTTCAGGTCAAGCTGTGAGTGGGCCTGGTTCTTGTCTTAGACTTTTATTTTTCCCACTGCAATAATGTGATGGGTGCACACAAGGACTTTTTTTGGTTAAATAAGATAAATCTGCTGATAAATCCCTGATGCTTTCCTGGGCTCCCCCAGGGCTGGCAGCAGGCACAGGGGAATCCCAGTGCTGCTCCTCAGTTCTGGGGCTGTTTACAGCTCCCTGCCCATCATCAGGGAAGGTGGTCTGGGCACAGAGGGACCCCTCTTCTCCAGGCCGAGTGTTCCAGTGTGCAGAGACAAAAGCCAGTATCAGGCAGACAATGTCCCCCAGAGCAGCGCTCTGGCGGCCTCTGCCCAAGCGGTTGATTCACAGCCAGGTGGTGGTTCTGGTTGTCTTGCAGTGCGAGAACGTGCTTCTTGGCGTTTCTCCCATCAGAGTCCTGCCAGTGGCATGTCCTGGGGTTCCTCTGTGCCACCAGCACGGACACATCACCAAGCTGTTTCCCAGAAACTTCACTCATTTTACCAGCTGGACTTTGTGGAGGATTTTTTTTTTAATCAGAAATCCGCATTTCTTGGTTTTCCTCCACCCAGAACCCAGCCTTTGAGCACACACTGCATTGCTCTCCTGTCAGATACACCTCACAGCATGAGTTTCTCTCACCATCAACTGGGCTGACTGCTGCTTGCAGCCTCCTGGGATCCCCAGGATAAAAATAAACCAACTAGAGTCATTAATTGCACATTTCTAACACTTTCAGTAACATCGGGGTTTGTGGCCATGGCAGCACCTCATAACTGCGCCCCACTACCTGGCTAAAGGCGCCTTCACTTTTTTCTTTAAATTTAAAGAATAAAAGTTTTCTCTCTCTCTCAGCAAACTTTTTAACGTGAAGCTCAAGTGGTAAAAAAAGTGGATATTTTGGGCCTGCGTTTTTTCTTTTTGTTCAAGTAAGATACAGTTACTTGATGCAGTTGACTTTTCTGCATGAAGAACACAAATCTACCTTGCTTGGTGTTTTCTTGGGTGTGGTGAGAAGCACCTGTGGGTGCTGGGATCTTCCAGGAAGCTCAACTGTCTTCTCCTTGACACAGGTAAAGGGCTGCTGAAACAATTTGGAGAGCCAGCAGCGCTTCCTAGTCTCCTTCTTGGGGGGGGAAGCTTTAGTCTCTCGTTTCTCTTTTTCTAGATGTCTATTTATGTAGTTCCCATGAGATGTTCTGAAGTGTGTTTTTCCATGACAGAAGTTTCCTGCAAGTTGATTTTTTTAAAATTTTTTTTGGTAAGTGTCCCACCCAACATTAAGTCTTACCAGGAAAGAATAGGAGATGACTCACGGTGGCTTTGAAATTTCTGCGGTTAGACCTGATCCTGCGGAGTTTTGGCAGCAGTTATGGCAGAAGAGCCATTTTGTTCACTGGGAGGAAGAACTGGTGAAATGGGAACAGCTGTCTGAGGGTTTTATTCTTTTCAAAAGCTATTGCTTTTCTTTCTGCCAACTTTTTTGTAAATGTAGAAAAACGTCTGCAGACACCTTTCTGAGCCGTGCTGCTCCAGAATGTCACGGCAGTTAAGGGGAAAAATAATAAATTTGGGCTCATTGTGTGCAGCTGCCCATCTTGAGTTGGGTCTGGAGGGTTAAGCTTGTAAGTTGTAACCTTAGTGCTCTGACTTCCTTTAGGAACATGTGGAAAAAATTCAGTACGGGAGTTTTCACAAAATGAGAAAGAGCTGTAGTGCGTTTCTAACTTGTCCAAACCCCTACATTGCTTGTTAGGTGCTGGAGGTCTGGGTGTGTGGGCAGGGGAAGGAACAAGCAGGCAGCTGAGGCTTGATTTGAGTTCAGACATGACCATCATCTTTCAGTGCCTGCCATCAGTGTGCTTTGGTGCCAGCTTGATGGAGGCATTTTTTTTCCCTCTCTAAGAAAGAAGAAAAAAAGAAAAATCTGAGGCATGTATTTTATTCTAAGGAAGCTGTCGGTATTGTCAATGTGCATAAATGAGCTATTTTGCATAGATTTGTAGGTGTTTGGTTGTATTTAAGCAAGAAACATAGGAGAGCTAGTCTGTTTTGGGAAGTTAATTATTTATAATGAGCAATTTTCTACTGAATTTGCCAGAGTTTGATCCTAGTTCAGCAGGTACCGATCTGAAACCTCAGCCAACATTCCAGAGTTATTTGTGAAATCAGAACTGATCTTCTGTAATTATTTACTCGTCCTTAGTTCTGAAAATGAATCAAACAATTCAAGGTATAGAAAAATTAACTCAGTAACTCAATTACTCTGTGTCCTGAGTGCTGTTATGATCCCGTGGAGGGTCATACGGAGATCCCATGGAAGGTCTCCTTGGAAGATGCTGATTCGTAGAGCCACCTGAAGCCCTCCATAAAGTCTTCGGGACAATGTCACCTTTGCCCTCTGAGCTTGGCCCACAACTTCTCTTACGACTACCTCTGGGACTTCCCCAAGCCAACTGTTTTCTTGTGAAATAGTTCAGATGTTTGTTATAGCTGGTCAGAGAGAAGGAAAATACAGCTTGTGGGAGGCCTTAATATTGTCCTAGATCCAGAGATGAAGCTGTTTGTGAACTGATTGGAGGTTTCTCGGTGTGAATGGGAGGCTGGGGGCTGATATTTGCCCATGTTGGTGCTTGCGGTTGGCTGTAGCTGAGGGTAAGCAGCTGCTTTTGGAAATGCTCCTGTGGAGTTTATTAGCTGGAATATGTGAGATGTCTTTAAAAGCATTGCTCAAAAAACAACCACAAAAAAATCATTAGGGGTCTTCAGTTTAGACAGGTGCTAAATCCAGGCTTGCAGGAAGGGATCTGGGAGCATTTTGGGGTGGTGTGAGTGGCTGCACCATGTCATGGGGCTTTGCATGGGCAGGGACAGTGGGTGACAGTTCTTGGGATGGTGCAGGGTCCCATTTGGGATGGGGAGGCAGCAGAGTACTGGCTGAGGAGCAGAGAGAGGAGCTGTGGCATACCCTTGCTCTGGGACAGCTGGAGGTGCTTGGTGTCCCTGAGGTGCTGCAGCTCCTCCCACTCTCATGAACGGTTCATCCCGTGGTTTGAGTTTGCCAGGCTACATCCCTGATGTGCCACGTGCACAGTAAGCAAACAGCTTGGCAGAGGTTAACGTTCAGCCTGCACCATAGCAAGGTTGATTCGTGTCACCAGGAAGCACCAGCGTGAGATGGCACCGTGCAAACACCTGGACGGACCATGGTTCTGTATGTGGGTCCCACCCATGCAGCCTGCACTTGAAGGATTTCTTTAAGAGGGACAAAACCAACAATAAAATCCAGGTGGTGGTCACTCTACAGTGGTTGTCCTTGAAGCTCCCCTGGGAGATGAACCTGTACCTTGAACCTGCTAGGCAGGGCAGGGAGCTGGACGTGTGGATTTTTTTAACAGCAGGAGGAGAAAAGAGAAAACATGTTCCCACTTAATGGAAATTGGCAATAAGCAGTGGGATTACAGCTGGAGTGGGGAGAGTGACCTCCTGACGTATATCTGCTCTCTCTCTGAGGTGATGCAGAGCAGCCACCGCCTGTGCAGGGAGCGGGGCTGAGGAGTGGTGACTGGGAGATCCTGTTCCAGTTGCCCAAGTCCTTCTCTGAGCGCAGGCTGCAGCATTTTCCCTGGGTTTAACTTGGCTGGTGGGAGTTATGGGAAGATCTGTGTTTGCATTTATCAGCTGCCACCTCACCCTGTGGTGGGATGGAGGTGCCAGGTTGCTTTCCAGCGTGCCTGCTCGGCTCTGAGCTGCTGAAATTCCCTGCAGGAATGTGGCTTGGGAGGTGGTGATCACTGGAGCAGACGTGGCATTAGGAGATACCAGAATAGTGTTGAGTGATGTGCAGGACATCAACACGTAGATATGTACATGTTTAGATCATGAAAATATGACCTGCATTTATGTGATGTGTTCAACTATATATAAGAGCGGTGGCAATGCTGACCATCCCATGAGCACCATGGGAGTCCTTCTCATCTCTGATTGTTGTGGAAATGGTTACTCCAAGAGTTGTTTGCATCACACTGTGACCCTGAGAAGCTCCTCACTTTTGGGATTTTATCTAAAGCTTTTGTGGTCTCTGCCTCATGCCAAGCTCTGTCAGTGCTCCGAAGTGCTGCATCCTTTGACCTTCCTACTGTTTGTGGTTGTTTTTGAAGCAGGTACTTTTTCCAGCCTCTCATTTTCCTCAGCCTGGGCCTCCCTTCGCCACTCTGTTGTGGGGTTTGGAGATGGTGCTGATATCCAAGGTGGTGTCACCCATTTCCTTCTGTAGCCACAGTGCTAGTGGGTCTCTGGGGGTAGATAATGGGGTGCTGGAGGCTCTGGGCGTCCCTGTGTTGGCTTTCAAGGTTATGTGCAGTGCTGCTGGCTTTAGGGGTGCAGAGCGTGTGCTGTGACCAAATCAGAAAGTCATAGAATGTGGCTTTGGTTGGAAAGGACATGTAAAGGTCATCTAATCCAACCCCTCTGTGCTGAGCAGGGACATCCTCAACTTGAGCAGATTGCTCAGAGCCCTGTCCAACCTGACCTGGAATGTTTCCAAGGATGGGGCATCAACCACCTCTCTGGGAAACCTGGGCTGGTGTTTCGTGACCCTCATTGTAATAAATTCCTTCCTTCTGTCTGGTCTGAATCTCCCCTCTTTTCGTTGGAAACATCACCCCTTGTCCTGTGGCAACAGGCCCTGCTAGAAGAGTTGAGTGCAGCTCCCTGGCAGATTCACAGCATGAGGTGCAAGCGCTGCACTTCAACACTCCAGCACTTCAACGTCCATCCCCCAGGAATCCAAAACATGGTAATGAGTGTGTGAAGGGCTGACATTAATCACTCGTAAATACCTAATGATCAGCTTCCCGTGGCAGCCTGGGGAGCATCCCTGTGCTCCAGGGATGGTGCCAGGCAAGGGGGAGCAGGAGCCCGGTGCCAGAAAGAGCAGGAGCCAAAGCAACCAGCACATGGATGGGAGATCCTCAAAGGAGCAGCAGCTGCTGATGTTTTGTTTTTGTTTTTTTTTACTGTTCTGTCCAGCAAACAAACTGAGTCCTTGAGAAGTGCCTGATGCTTAGGCTGGTCCTGGGTGTGGGGGGGAAAACATGGCACAGAGGGGATTTCTGACTCCAGTGGGTTAGTCAGCACGTAATGACAGTGATGCCCGGTGCCTTACCTCATCGTTTCCCTTGACCCGCCTGTTTTTTCTGTTGCCTTTTTCTCTGGCACAAATGCGATGGGATGGATGCTGCAGAACCCAGTCCAGGGGTAGAAGGAAGGGGCTTTGCCCCAGCACAACCAGGACTCCCAAAGATCGACCCGTCACTTCTAGGCAATCCCAGTCTTGAGCACTGTCCTCTTGCAAACAGGCCGTGTGGATTCCCATGATTTAGCTTTTCCTGTGGGCAGGATGGTGGCTTGGCAATAAAGCTTCACGTGGAAAGGACTATGGAAATCAATAAAGGAGCACTGTGCTGCTGTTCTTATAGTGGGAAATGCTAATTGGTTCTTGCTTGTGGAGGTATTAGTATTAAATGTAGGAACTTTGTGAGAATAATCGTTTTGGAAACAGTGTTTTACAATGTTTCAGTGTTACCAGGATTGGGCCAAAGATCAGAAAATTAGGTCAGGATGATGTCTGAACATGATGCTGCTTGTTGATTTGGATTTATATTTCAGTTCTTTTCCAGTTCTAGATCTTTCCAGGGTAAGAGCAATACTTTGGTTCCTATTCAAGAGCTGTGGTGTGTGTTTTTAAAAAATAAACTCTAATTTTCTCATGCTGTTCCTGTAGTATGAGCATCCAGAAGGGCAGGTTTTTCAGGAGGCATCTCCACGTGCCATGCTGGCCACTTGCTCATCTAGCTAAATGGCTTCTATGAACTGAATTTAAGAGCAGGATTAAGTCATTACTGAGTGTTTTTTGAACCCCCTCATATTTTAATTTCATACTTAGGATGTGTAACATGCTACATTCAAGAGTCCTTGGATTTTGATTCAGAGTAGGGGAGGGTACAGTGAAAAATAAAACGAGTGTGTGTCTTTTCCTTTGTATGGGGGTGTGGTTTTCCTGGGCTGGAAAAGCAGGACCCTCTTTGCAGGAGCTGGCAGGGACCCCAAGCCCAGGGGGAGGTTTTCTGGCTGCTCGTTGGAGGTCTGACACCTGCCAAGGACTGTGGAAGAAAGATGTGCCAAGGTGTAAATCTGAGGTGGTGACAAACCCAGCTTTTCCTGGGGGATGCAATTAAATCCTGAAAAAAGGACTCTTGTCAGCTAAGGGTATGTCTCCACGAAGGAGTGGCTCCAAGCTAATTTTAGGTTTAAAATATGATTAATTAGGAAATAATTACGTGGAAAAAGATTGATCATCACCAGGCAGGGCAAATAGCTGTTGAGGGCATGGTGTGTAGGATTTCCTTGGCATCTCATCTGGGCTCTCTGCACCTGTATGGCACCCAGGCTTCTGGCAACAGCAGGGGAAGAGAGGAAATTCGTGGTTCAAGTAGCTTGAGTTTTGGTTGGTTGGTTTGTTTGTTTTTCTCTTTTTAATAACACTATCTCATTGCCTTGTATTAGTCCAAGCCCATCTGTTTTGCCCCACGCTGGCAGGGAGGCTTGTGTAGGTCCCACCACCTGCGGGACAAAACAAACCCAAGTATGGGAACAGAGGTCACTTGTGAGAGCCCTCATCAAAAGGTCGCTCTGCTGGGAGAGATGTCATGAGAACTGGAATGAGGGTAATGTTCAGGGGTTATCCTGTTTCTCGCCTGGGGGGTGGGAATTGATGTAGAACGTCAAACCCTGGGAGACATGAGCAGGAAATGCATGTTTTTACTGGATGTATTTTCTCTTCCCTCCTCCTTTCCCAAATGAAGGCTTTTTCAGTGTCGTAGCTCTGGATTGTGCTCATCAGCCTCCTAACCTCATTGAGGGGCAATGATTATCTCTGTTTATTGATACATTTAAGAGAATAACCTTGGGCTGACCAATTTTAGGTAGTCTGTGCTATTACCAGCTGCGTACATTTTCACATCAGGACGTCAATGTCTTCAAAACAGAACCATTCACGAATATTTACTAAAATATACATTTTCTACCTTCCAGTTTTTGTGCCTTTAAAGCTGTACTTTTGTTGTCTTATGCAACAAGTAGAAAAACAGTTTCTTTAAAGCTGAGATTGTCATATGATCCCCTGAGTAATAACTTAAGGTTAAAGCATAACCTGAAGGGCAAATAACAAAAACAGATACTGGGCTTGCAAAGTTGCAGGACTGAGCTACGGGCTTGCAATACATTCACAAGGGCTCAGGGATTGATGTAGCTAATTTTGATTTTTAGGGTCGTTTTTGGGGTAGTTGAGACTGATTCTTGGTGCAGTCACTGTTTCCAGCATGTATGTTTTACAGCTTCAAGAGGTTTGTGGCTCGTGTGCTGTGGGAACAACCTGGTGAAGGGAGGCAGGGAGCTTAGAAGGTGCTTGGAAGAGAAAATAATATGAAAACTGGGCTGGACAAGGGTGGTGTCAGCAGTATCTCTGGAGTTTTTATTATGGTTTTCCCCCTCTTTCAATTTTTTACCATCTCTCTTTTTCCTTGTTTGTTCATTCTTTCAAAAGTTTTCCTTTACCTGTCTTTTTTTTCGTTGAATTTTGCTCCTCAGTGCTTTTGCCCAGGCAGACTTTTAGCCAGATAAAGCTGGAGCAGCACCTTCCCTCTGTCACTACACAGGTGGCTCTGCCAGCTCCTGTTCCAGGTTTGGGTATGCGGATGCTGGGGGGCTCTGGAGGGAGCTGGGGCAGCTGTCCCTCATTGCTTGCCTCCGGAAGTTCAACACAGGCAGCCTGCCCTTGCAGACCTCCAGCCCTGGGGACTCTGCAAACCACTCCTTGAACAGTCCCATGCATCTTTGCCATCAGATTGGGGTTTCTCTCCCTCCTCTCTGCTTTAAACCTGCAATTCGGAGCAATTATTTCTCGTCCATCCTGCTCACAACAGACTTCTGCAGGCTTGGAGACAGCTGTTGTGGTTCCTCCGAGTCTCTCCTTTCTCTTAGTCCTGACACTGTGTTCTCATGGGTCATGAGTTTTAGATCTGACTCCTCCCATCTCCTGCACCATATCTTCCTTTTTGGCTTGCAGGCCGTAGCCCTGTTTGTGCATCTTGGCACAATTTTTGCTCGTTTTTAACGCACTGAAATCCTGGTCTTTCTTTTTGGTTTTGTTTTGCCTCTTTTTATTTTTTTTGTATTTTTTTATTTTTCCTTTAACAAATGGCTGCTTATTTTCTCTCTAAGTACTGAAATACAGCATTCTTTTCTAATCAGTGTCATCCTCTTATTTCTCCACGTCTGAAATTGGCCAGTATCATTTGAGTTCTGTCCTTCGCATAATTGCAGCCTCCAAAGCTGGTGATATCAGCAAGTTTTAGAAGCCAATTCTCCAGTCCATCATTAGCTCAAGCAGCGAGTGGCACTGGATAGACAGGGCCTTCTTGATGGAGCCCTTCTGCTTTGCTGCTGAATCATTGGGAGCTGCGCTCGGCACGTGGCTGCACCCAGCCTGTTGCAGATTAACCCGGGTGCAGTCCTTGGCTCGCCTGTGGGAATGCAGGTGGTGTCCCTGTGGAAACTCCAGCCAAGAGGTTAAGTAGTTTTTACCGAGCAGAGCTATATAAAACAATTTGCAGAAGCTTTCAGAGATGTGATATGTTCCATCTTTCTTGCTGCCCTCCATGCTGTCCACCCTGGGCTGGGCTGGGTTTGTCCGGTGCCCACCGGCTGTGATGAGGAGCTCAGCCACTGACTGAGTTCATGGAGCTTTTGGCAGAGCTTTAGGCAAGTCACTTTTTTCCTCTGCGAGCCTGTAATCTGGCTCTAATCTTTACAGGGGGGAATCTTGCTGCTTGGGACTGACCTGAGTCAGTCCCAATTCGGACTCTGCTTTAACCCAGGACTTGTCTGTGCCTGATGTGAAAACAGCTTTAGCTCTTTAAAAAAGAAAAAACACAAGAAAACCCCTGCTGTGGTCCCAAGCAAATAACGTTTGCATACAGTGGTTAATTGTTTATCCATTAACTGACTGCAGCAATTAATGTGACAAGAGGAGCCTGGTTGTACCTGGTACGGTGGGGAGGAGAGGAGGAGGGAGGATGCACATCCTTTCCATGTTGGCTCCTATCCGTGGGCTCTTCCTTCAGCCCTGTGGATGTGGCATTTGTCTGCTGGTTTCTTTCAAGTGTGACTGCTGGCATGGTGTGTACAGAGTGTTTGGGCTTGTGTTCCCTTTGACCGTGCACTTTTTCAGAAAGTGCATTAAGTTTCCATGAAGCAACAGCATCTCTTCAGACTGGAAAAAAAAAAAACACCAGCAAAAAACTCTGTTTTGTTTCTAAATGTGAATACAGACAGAAAAAATACAAAGCAAGGTGGTGCTTTATATCCAGCTACAGAAGGCCAAAATTTTTTTTTGCATGGAGTGCTGAGTGGGAAAGAATATAGGATTTTATTGCGTATCGGTGGAGAGCAGGGCAGCTCTGGGCCCCCCACCCACCACCCCTTGGGGTTATTTGGGAAAGCCTGGTGGTGTGACCTCCCTCTCAAGAATGCTATTTATGTACGTCTGCTTTCTAGAGAGCAAATCAAACATCTGAAGCCAGGCTGTGTCTGATGGAATGACTTCACTTCTAGAAGAAAAAAAAAAGTGTACCTTATGATCGCTGAGTAATTAAAGTTGCCTGCAGCGTATTGTTAGTATGAGGTCAGTGTAAAGCTTCTGATGGTGAGAGCTGGCTTTCCATCGAGCTGTGGTGAGGGAGATGTGAGGCAGTGCTAATGCCCAATTACCCCTGTGAAGAGGCTGGGCAAACTGGATAGAGCGGTAGGTAACACCAATGGCTTTGTTGTGCTGTGGTCCTGTGCATCACCATCTGCAAAATCAATATCGACTCCTTTTTGCCTTCCCTGGACAAGGGGATTGTGGTACCTGGCAGTGTATGTGGGGGGGTTGAGTTATTCGAGCGGATCTCTTGAAGTAATATGTGGGCCCAGCCAGCTCCTCCTCAGTCTAGCCCTAAAGCCTTCTGTACCAGCCCCTGGTAGAAGGTGGTAGAGCCACCAAGACCCTCAGAGCCTCTGCTCCTAAGATGAAGCTGTTGATTCTGCGTTTATTTTGGCATAAGAGAAGAGATTGACCCAGTTTTTCTTGATTCAAGTCTGTGTGCAAATATTTTTGTTTTTTTTTTCTGAAGGCAGTGGATTTTAACGTGTTTGGGCTTGCATGATATCAGCCTTACGTAGTAATAAAATTAGATACTTGTTTTGTAGAGGAAGAGATAAGAATGTTCTCTCAAAAGCAGCTAAACACATGAATTATTAAAATGTTAAATTATTTCCAAATTATGGCATATCCAACTCTTTCTATGGAGCTCACTCAAGAATAATTGTACAGTGTTCTTTGCAGGATTTAACATCAGAAATGTCACACTTTTTTTTCTTTTTTTTTCTTTAAATCATTCTTTCACATAATGTAAGAGCTTTTATGAGTATAAAAGGGCATCCTTGTATTAGCTTCCATAAAATGTTGCCAGTTTGTCCTGTCCATATTTCAATAGTGTAGCTGTTGAGCTGCAGTATTTATTACAGAGCAGAACAAAGATTGAAGGGACTTCTTATAATGGAGATGCCCAGGAGCTGCAAATTGACTGTATGCAAGGACCAGCAGCTGGGTCTGCAGGCCAGGGCAGGCATGTAAGGTGTATAGAAATAGAGGAAATCTTAGTAATAAGTGGAGTTTATATCCCTTGTTCAATAAAAAGAAGAACACTTAACAAAAACGCCTACTGATTTTTGAGTGAGCTTTTTGCTTCGTGCAGCCTAACCTGGGAAGCGTGATGTCGTGTCAATTAAGTCTAGAATTTGGCCAGGCAATAATTCTTTCTATTAACGTGCTTTTTCTTGTGCCTCGTCATTATTGCAGAGCTAGCTGAGATGATCAGGCATGTTGGTGCAGAAGCTTCATTGCTTTCCCTTTGAAATCAATGTGTGAGGGTACTGCTAAGCCACAACCAACTCCCTGCAGGTTTTTTGTAACTAGAAAGTGAAATGTTATGTATTTTCCCCTTTAAAATACAACTAGAGCATACAAGTCCTGTGGTCACTGGTGTCAGGGGAAATTTTCTCTGGTAGCCTGAAGCTACCTGTGCTTTTCCACTGGTCCCTCTCCTCCAGACAGTGGCTTCCTGTAGCTACAGCACCGGGTGTTTTGCATCGGTGTGTAGTGTGGGGCTAGTTGATAAATTGTGGGTGAGGGGCTGGAGGGAAGATGGGGTCACATGCTGTTGGGGGTTTCACTTGGCCCTGCCGTGCTGAGGTGCTGCAGAGGGGATGACGACAGCCCTGCTGCTTCTTCCTTCCCAGCCCCCTGTGGCTCCGGCACACGGGTCCCTGAGATGTCACTGAGAGCTGAAAGCCATGCAGCTACATCAACGTTAAAGAAGATTGCTGCAGACATGAGCAACATCATCGAGAGCCTGGACACGACGGAGCTCCACTTTGATGGAGAGGGGGAGGAGGTGGACTCAGAGGTGCTAAATGACCCAAAAGGCACCGGTGAGTCAATGGTTGGCTGTTCTCATCCCATGTCTTGCTTGGATTTAATAAACTCATCGTCTGTTGACAGATAGGCTACAACCTCAGTGGTCTTATGAAGTCCAGCCTGGCCATTGGCCCTGTTTTAGGACCAGGAGGCATTACTCTTAGTGCTTGAGTTCTTCAAGTCAAATCCCCCCTCTGAAAGCTTTAAGCTCTCTTAAGTAAAACTTGACATATTTTAGTGGAATTAAAGCTGCTGTGTAAATGCTTCCATATTAAAGTATGACAGCTATCTGCTGACTTCTATGTCTTTGTTGATTGTTCCAAGGCTGTTGTACTAATGGCCTTTGCGGTCCTTCCAGTGTGCATTCCCTTCTCTGCCATCTATCACACCTGTGGCTTCAAGGAGCCGGGCACGCAGACGTACCTCACGGGATGTCCTGTTCGAGTGCGTGTGTTGGAAGTCGAACGATTTACTTCCACAAAGAAGGTCAGAACTTCCAGAAATTTCATTTAATTTCTGTAGAATTACATTAAAATGTTATTTGTGGGTTAATTTTGCACGTGCTTGTTCATGGGCTGAGGGCGCAGGAATGTCTGTCTCGGAAAACGCTTAAGAGAAGGTTACGTGTCTGTTTATAAAACCTAATACAGCAGAACAAGAATTAGTGAGACACAGTGATCCTGAAGTAAAACTGAATGAGGGCTCTTTAGATGAGCAGCTGCAGAAAAATGATTGTTTTGAAACTGCATCCCTTCTGGTGACGTCCTCCCCTGCAGGTACCAAGCCCCAACGTTTACACCATTGAGCTGACCCATGGAGAGTTCACCTGGCAGGTGAAAAGGAAGTTCAAGCACTTCCAGGAATTTCACAGGGAGCTGCTGAGATACAAAGCCTTTGTGCGCATCCCCATCCCTACCAGGAGGTGAGTGTGCAACCCTGAGGACACAGTGGCCTTTGGGAAGATGTGATTCTCTTCTCTTTTTAATAGCGTATCGATTTGGCTTCACTTATCCCGTTTACTGTAAGGAGGAGAGGACAGAAGAATTTAATCTTTACAAATATTTACAAGCTATAATAAAAATATCTTTTCTCTACATATTTAGCAGCTTTAAGTGGTGCAAGCATCTCTCTGTTGACATGGAAAGCACGTTGGCTTCCAAGTCATCAGCTTTTGAGCTGAACTTGCCTTGAGTTTGGGCTAATGCTGATGGAAGTTGCTGTTGCACTGTGGCTTTCTGCCAGCACTGGCTGGATGTGGGAGGTACAAGGGTCCCTGGAATGAGTGGTCAGCTCTGCCCAGGCTGACCTTGGTGCTTCAGGTGTCTGGAAGTGTAAGGAGGAAGAGAAGTAGTACAAGTCAGCAAGAGCCTTCTGATGTGGAGAAGTGTGGAGAGATGATATTAGGAAAGGTGAAGTTATGAGGGTTTAAGGGCTGGGGGAACATAATACTCTAAAAATAGAGTTTAGGGTCCCTTTCCTCCTTAGGGCAAAAAGGGAACCCTCAAAAATCAAACTCTGATATTTCTGTGTTGTATTTTTGCTTGTGAACCAGTAGAAGCACACTGGCTTCTTAAATGAATCCATGCTGGCTTTTTTTTTTTTTGCTTTCCTGCCCACCCATCTTGGTCTTTAAGAGCTTAGATAAGTAAATAGGAGTGTTGCAGAAGAGGGTTCCGTGTCGAGGGACGCACGCACTTTGCAGCGATTTTGACTTGACATTGGGGTTTGTTTTTCCCTCCAGCCACACAGTGAGAAGACAATCCATCAAAAGGGGAGAACCAAGGCAGATGCCGAGCCTGCCGCACACCGCAGAGAGCACGGTGCGGGAAGAGCACTTCTCCAGCAGGAGGGTAAGTGCCCAGCTCAGTGTATGGAGCAGGAGAGATGCTCAGGGGAGGCTTCTGAGGTGCAGAGGTGCCAGGCAAGTTGACTGCAAAACCACACACTGTCAGAGCCCTTGTTGGGAAGCCCTTCAACCTGGTCTAGTGGAAGGGGTGTCTGCCCATAGCAGTGAGGTTGGAACTAGATCATCTTTAAGGTCCTTTCCAACCCAAACCATCCTAGAATTCTGATTTTTGTTGCCATTAAAGACTTTTGCTTGACAAGTCCAGCCTGAATGCCAAGCAGCTTGAATGCCAAATTTTCTATACTAAGAGAAGAATTCTGCTCCTGGGGTTCATGTGGGCAAAGTTGAGGAAAACCGTGATGCTGAGAGTGGTGGTTCCCCTCCTCCCACCTGCTCCAGTTTAAAGATAGAAGAGGCAGTTTGCCGAGTCAAGCTGTGTGATAGAGGCAGCTCCGTGGCCATCACAATCTGAGAGATTTGAGTCCTGTCCCCCTCAGAAAGAGGAGATGACAGGATCTTGATGCTGAAGAGGATAATTTTAGCTGAGCTACACGTGTTCAGTGTAACTTCATCAGATGTTAACAGATGGCCCTTCTATGAAGAGGGTGGATGTCTTCCTACCTCTTCACTGCAGCTTTGCTGTTTGCAAAAAAAAAAAACCCCGACACCCAGTCTGTGTGTGTGTGTGTTTAAAAAAAAAAAAACAAAAAACAAAAAAAAACCAAAAAAACACCAAACCCGTGTTTGTTCACCAGGTGCTTGTCACTCTTTCTGCTGTTCACTCCCTCCCTGGGCTTTCTGCCACCAAAGCCTCAAGTCCAAAAGGTTGTGTCTCATGGCTGTGCAGTGCAGATAACCCTTCTTGCTGTGCACAGCCTCGCTGCTGTGCGGGAAGATTCAGAAGTGAGATGTTGGCTTAAAACAGAAAGAAAAAATGTTTTTTAGTCCCCTTTCACACTTCTCCCTGGTTTCAGTGCGGGAATCCCACAGCTTTCAGCATGGGGATGTATAACCCTGCTGCCCAACTGGGTAACTCAGTGCTGTGATGCCAATGCTGAGAAGGACAAAGGTCCTGATAACGTTTGTTTCTCTTTGGTTTGTTGTTGTAGGACTCTGCCCAGTTTCCTGTGCCCAAGCAGCTTAAACTGTTCTTTGCTCAGTTACCATGAGGATGGGAAGAGATTCTTTCCTTTAATGGTCTCTTCTCTTCTCCTGGCTGGGAAGGACAGGGTCTCCAGTGAGTGGTGGGCTGGCCGCTGCCCTCTTTGTAGCTTTGGGACAGGGCAGCATGGTCACTGTGTTCCTCACTCCACCAAGCTGATGTTTTGGTTAAATAGACATTTTCTGTTGCATCTGAGGCTGTTTTCTCACAAAGTTAATTTGTATGGCTCAGAAATTCGTGTGGCTCAGGACTGCTTTTGTATTTTAAATTGTTCTGAAACTTGCGATCAGTTAAGGAAGTTGACTTCTACAGCAACCATGCCAAGGAACAAGTCTGCTGGTGGAAGGTACAAACACGAATCTGAACAGTAAACAATCTGCAGCTGAACTGTTTATGCTGCTGAGGTGTAATCTTCCATGAGTATGTAATCATCTAGTTACCTATTCAAGCCGAAAAGTGTCTGATTTCTTGATTGTTTCCTAATACCAGACAGTTGGATTTTGGGGTTTTTCTTCAAAATTCCTGCACCTTATCTAAAGTTTCAATGTTAAAATTGCAGAAACAGCTGGAAGACTACTTGACAAAGATCTTAAAGATGCCGATGTACAGGAACTACCATGGAACAGTAAGTAGAAATTAGTCTGCTTAAATGCCTAAAGAATATTTGCTTTACAAATGTTGAATTCGTTGGAATAAGACGTGCAGCTTATGTAAGAAACACTTTACAGCTGCTTTGCAGACAGTTTAGCTCAGCTGATTTCTCCAACATGGATGTAATAAGATCAAAACCAAAGGAAGAGAGTCTTGGAGCTCAGTCTTGGAGGTTACTGTTACAACACAGTGGCAACCTCCTCAAGGTAGTCCAGTCCAGAAAGCTGATTGTACATCTATGATGTAGTGGGTTTCTGTTTAGTTCTGGAGAGTGGTTAAGAGGATAAACCGAAGTCTTAAATATTTAAACAATTGGAGTCCAAACCGTATTTGTAATCACTCCTTCAGTTGGGCTTTATGTGTGGTCCTGGGTGTGATATTTTTGTCTCATGTTCCTATTCTGTGCAGTTCCACTGGACATCAGTGACGTTGTGTTTGCACGAGTGATAACTGTTCACCTCTGCGGGTAGTTTGTCACTTCCAAAAGGAGATGCTAATTGGCTTATTTCCTCAAGTTGATAGTCTTTCTGAAATGAGGAGAGATGTCAAATCCCACTTCAGGCCCATTTTAAGCAAAAATAATTCCTTTGAAAGCCATACTTGAATGTTCCTTCAGTAGTCCTCACCTGTCAGCCACAGCTGTAACATCTCCCTGGGATGGTAATTTCTTTTCCCTTTTCTTGGCTGCATAATGACTGTGTTACTCCATCTTTTGTGTTATCAGCGAAACCTGATGTGTGCACCGAGTAGCTGCAGAGCTTAGTGACATTTCTGAGCAAGGAGTGATAACTGGGAATGATTGACTTTCAAACAAGCCAGAAATGTAGACTGAACTTAGGGTTTCTGTGGCAGCCAGTTCTTTGACTTTTGTTGTTGTTTGGTAGGTGTTCCGCTCTCCTGCAGGATTTCAATTGCAGAGAGATGTTGGGCAGCTCATAGCTGGATGGTTTAGTGGCAGACTGGGTTGGTGATTGGACACAATCTTGGAGCTCTTTTCCAATGTAAATCATTCTATGATTCTGTGTTCTGCCTGAAAGCTGTGTGTGCTTTTATTGCAGAGCTCCACGTGTTGGGCACCACTTGTTACATGGGGCAAAGCACTCATCTAGGCGTGCTTTGGGGTCCAAGAAGTCTTCAGACTCAGGCTGAGAGAACTGTGTGCTTTATAGAGTGCTGCTTCTGGGGACAGGCTGCAGAGCTGAAGTCCAATGCAGACAAGAGCTGTGATAGTCTGCACGTGGGAAATAGTCATCTTTTGTTCTAGAGGCAGGATGGGGATAACTTGGCAATTTTGATCAGTAGCATATGCAAAGCGGGGGAGAGCTATTTTACGGTGCAGATCCCTCTTGTCGCTCTTAGGCAGTCATTGCTTTTTCCAAACATTTTGGAAAATTTCTGCTTGTGTAAGAACGCGGGTGATCTTTTGACCAGGCTGTGGTTCGTGGTGAGCTGCGGCAGTGGGGGCTGGGCAAGGAGAAGAGCAGTCTTGCCTTGCCTGGGCAGCTGTGGAGTGCTCCCCTCCTCCTGTGCTGAATCGCCCTTCTGTCTCCAGCCCCAAGAGCCAGATGTCACTTTGCACATAAGTTCTCAGTTTATTGTTGGCTTTCGCTGGATTTGGCCGCAGTGAAGCGTCCGTTCAGGGCTTTGCTGCTAATGGTGGCGGTGCCACTAAGCACAGCAGGTCCTGCAGTCCGAAAGTGCAGGGAGAAAAATTTTTCTCTTAAACAAAAAAATCCAAACCACCAAAGAAATCCTCACTGTTCTCAGACTAGAGACTAAAGTGAAGATTTCTGGCAAGTTCCTTGAAACTATATTTGTCCTCCTCGGAGAAGAAAATGAGGACTCTGCTTTTCCTGTGGTTGAGCAGGCCTGGACCCTGACCACTGGCTGTAACTCTCTTCATCTTGGAGAACATTGACTCCTGCATCTTCCTCTCATGAAATCCATGCACCGAGGTATTTTTTTTTTTTAAGATACGAAATCCTTTGTGAGGCCGTATGTGGAGTTGCAGTGGGAAGTTGCAACCTGCACAGAATTTGTGTCCGTAATGTTTTGGATGAGCTTTAGTATGTGAGTGAAAAAACAACCACAACAAACACACCAAAAAAAACCCACAAGCACTCCTCCCCCCCCCCCCCCCAAAAAACCCACAACACCCTCCAAAAAGACCCTGACAAAACACCTCATCTTAAGTGAAAGCAGTATGAGGTAAGAAAAACTCAGATATATGAGTGGCTGCTGTTTTGCCTCTGATATGGCACTTGGATCCGCAGACCATTGCAAAGGTCCCCACCCAACCCTTCAGTGTTTTTTAGTTACTGTGCTTGAACTTTAGCATGTTTAATGTTTTTATTTTTTAAGAAAGTATTTGGTTTAGTATAAGCCAATTATTTTGTGTGAGAAATAGCTGACCTCTTTTGCTGAACAATATTATTTGGAAGAGTGGTGTAACTTCATTTTACTGCTAGTCACAGCTGCTAATCAACTCTTTATGGTTTTTTTTAACCCACTAAATTAAAAACAAGAATCAAAATGAAAACACAGTGTGGAGCTGCTGAATTTTTTCTGAAATGCAGATGAAATTTTTACTTACATAAATCACGCGTGCTGATACTGCTGGCAGAATGGAGCGGTTTAAAACCATGACTCGTGCACCTTGCAGCTGGTTCTCCACCTTTCATGGCTTGTCTTTCTGCAGCTGATCACTCCAGTCTGGTCTATTGTTTTGTTTTCTTTTTTTCTTCTTATTGCTACAACAATGTCATTGAAACTACATTCTCTAGGCCTGTATCTCATCCTTAAAATATTCTGCTGTGGATGGCTGTGAAACCAGAGTGGGATGCCTGCTCCCTGGGGAGGCAGCTGGGCAGTGCAGGAATTCCAAGGGGAAGGAGATTAGTGCCTCCCTGCTCCCCTCTTGGTTTTTCTGTGAATGACAAGCTCCTCGGATGAAAGGCACTGTAGCAGTAAAAATAGCTAATGCAGCAATAATAATAACAATAAAGCATTCCATCAGATGTCTTCCACTGCACTGAGGAGTTTTCCTTCTAACTGGTGGAATTTATTTATGATGGGGTTTTTGTTCTTGATGTTCTGGTTTTTTGGATTTGTGTTCTTTTGTTGGTTTTGTGTAGTGTTTTGGTTTTTTTTAAAAAAAGCAACTCTCCTAATTGGTGCTGTTTGATTGATGTGTTGCATGGACTCCTGTCCCCGTTGTTGCCTTTTCAGACTCCTTGGCTGAAGAGCAGGTTGCTGTGCTGCCAATCTTTCTTTCATTTTTTATTTAGTAGTAGTTCTGTTTCTGCAAGTAATTTTTCCCTCTTGTTTTTTTTTCTTTTTGCTTCTTTGAGGACAATTATTTCTCTACTTGCAGTGCTCCTCACATTGCTGCCAGCTCTCTGGTTGCAGCCACCATTTTCAAAAGGATTTTGACATTCCTGTGTGTTTTTTTGTTGTTTTTTTTTTCTCTTGTGTGTGCCCACTGAGATGTCTGGGTTTCTGATTTGTCTAATGGGGAATGCTAGCCAGTTTCTAAAGGAATCGAGGAGGGATCCAGGGCAAAGAACTGGCCTGAGACTTCACATAAGACCTTTGATAATAGCCTGTAGGATATGCTGGGTTTTCAGGTGCTGCACATCCTGATCCAAGTGTCACTGCAGAAACAACTGAAATATTTTCAGGTCGAACCTGGTGCTTTCCCAGAAGTTGCTCTTAGTACACAGACAGCAAGATTGTTAGTAAAAGCATGGAATAGCTTGTTTCAGCTGCTTTTGAAAACGGGCTGAAATCACCCAAAAATGAGGGCATTAAATTTGCCTCTACTGAATAGAGGTTACTTCATGTCCTTGAGCTACTTGGAGGAGAACAACGTGTCTTTTGTTCTTGTCCGTGGCTTTTTTATGTGAGAAGCTTGGGAAGGTCCCAGGAGCAGCGGAGCATGAGAAGGAGTCAGGATCTTCTGTCCTGCTGCTGTTACTATGGGGCAAAAATGATGGCATTGGGAAGGGAGCCTGAGCTGGTCTGACCATAAGTGCAAGATAGACTTTTGCCCCTAATTTACTCTACTTTTCAAACACTAAGTGTAATTCTTTGTTATACTTAGTGTTTGAAAATACTTCTGAGACTTATGGTTCCACCCACGTAATTCCTGTGTAAAATCCAGTTTTGCCAGTGGAGCCCTGAGGTTGTTTTGCCAAAGAGCAGATGACAATAGACGCCTTGGAAGGAGAGCCGTTCCTTGGGTGCTGGCACCTGAGGTGCTCTGGGGCATGGGTGAGCATGGTCTGAAGCTGACCCTAAGGCTGTCTCCTGTCCTGTCTGTGGTCAGGAGCAGAGGATGAGTCCTTGGCTTCTGTCCCAGCAAGCTTCATTGCCAAAACATGCGGTTAGAGGGCTCCCTCCAGCTTGCCGCCTGACCAAAGGGGAGGGCAGTTCCTGCCTTCACCCTGCCCTGAGCACCTTTCTCCACTGGCATGATTTTTATGCTATAATAAATTAACAGCTCCTGGGAGCAGCCAGCCCTCTGCTGTGCAAAGCAGCTCCTTCATGGGGCTGCTCATGTCCAAGCCCTGTCCTGCACAGGACACCCAGGGCAGGCGTTTCTCCCTGTTAACGGGGCCCAGGGCTAATAACCAGCAGACTGTCAGGAATGTCCTGCTGTGCCAAGAAAAGCTTGCTCGGTCGCAGTCGCCTAGTGTCCTATTTTTAGAGGTGAAGGTAATTGTGCTGTGCTTTCTCACCAGCTTTGCTTGTTATTGTGCTCCTGTGCAGCCTCTGCTGAAGCAGGAGAAGCTGTGAGGAGGCAGACTGTTCAAATTTGAGGTTTGCTGGTAGACCTGATAGTCCAGCACACAGGTTCCCCAGGCTGTGCCTGCTGTGGAGCTCTGTGCAGACCACCAGAAGCCATGGAGAGTGTGCTTGAACTTGCTCTCCTCCTGTCCTGTTGTGGCTTGCCTGTGAGTTTTTGGCTTCTGGGGCCTGTGGTGTGCATACAGTGCAGAGTGGGAGCCGCCTGCTGTGATGGTCTTGGAAAGATGCTCCTGGGTTGAGGGACAGAACCTCAATGTAGCGTGTGTCCATGAGGTAGAGGACTCAAAGGAAATAGGGTTCTCCCAGCCTGGAGACATTCCTTTTCCAGCTTTTCTGTGAAGATCACTGGAGGAAGGAGAGGATTCGGGTGACCAGCCAAGTTCACACAGAGCCCCAACATTGTCAAACTTGTTTCAGCCAGCGATCGAGGAGGGAGGATACTGGTGGATCTCTGATACATTTGGTTGTCCCAGTTGCCTGAAATGTGTTCTTCAAAGCACATTTTAAATGAACAAGCAAACAAAACTCAACCAAAGTACTTTTTATGGTCTTCTTGAAGATACTTAAGTGACGATGGGTATCTTCTGCCCAGGATCTTCTCTAGGTTCTGTCTTTATGATAAGTCACTTTGAGGAAGCAAAATGTTTTGTGGATTTCAGAGAATGAAAGATAGGGGAATCTTTTTCTCTTTCCCTAGATGGAGTTCATTGGAGTAAACCAGCTGTCATTCATCCACGACCTGGGACCAAAGGGCATGTGAGTTGTCAGCTGTGTCTTTGTGAGTTACGATTCACTGAGAGCATGGCTTTATGAATGAATATTGTTCAAATTGATAGTTTTCCTTTCTCACCTATAACTGACTGGGGAATACTTTGTCATTCATATAAAAAAAAAATGTTAATGTTCAGACAGAAATGCTACAACTTTGGGAAATGATTTTGAGTGGGCTGCTTTGTGCGATGCAGGCTGCAGCTCATGGATTGCAGGGCCTCTTGCCTCCCTGCAGCCTGTAGACCTGCATGTTGTTCTGCTTGTGCTATGAAACGGAGCCCTGCATTTCTTAAACCTGCATGATTTTCTTCTGGGGGTTATTTTTGCTCTTCTTTCAGCATTCAGGACATGGTGCAGAGGCCGTTTGGGCACAGCTGCAGGTAGATGAGCCATTCCTGGACACAGAGGCTGGGGTGTTCAGCAGACTTCCTTCGTCCAAGAGCCCCACTGCACCTCCAGCCAAGCCATGTCACCCATCCTGACCATATTTCTATCCTTGCAGAGAAGGCTTCATCATGAAGCGCTCCGGGGGCCACCGCATACCGGGCCTGAACTGCTGTGGCCAAGGAAGGATGTGCTACCGATGGTCCAAGAGGTACTGTTGGGATGGACGAAGGTGGTGGTGCCCTTTGTGCTCCTTGGACACACATACTAAAATCCTTATTTGTCTTTTTCCCCCAGAAAGTTTGTGAAGGAGACTCTGGATGATTTTTTTTAATTTTTTTTTTACAAAAAACATGGATTTTTCCGGTTGAAAGGGTCCATAGGCTCTTCCTCACTCACCCTCCTGTGTGGAGGATGGGGAGTTTTAGTCTTCTAAATTGGAATTCATGAAAGGAATATGCTTCTCCAGAGGAAAATTGGAATTTCTAACAGGCCCGAGCTGACAGAACTGGCAATAATCCAGTGTTCTGTGCCCAGTTTTCCCTGCTGCAAGAACTCTGGGGTGCTCCATGCTGTTGGGAGGGAACACGGCTGGTGACACTGACCTGGCCAGATTTCAGCCTGGTCTTTTGAGCTTCCCTTCCTCAATTTACAAAAAGAAAATCAATTGAAACACTGCGTAGGCTACTTTGGAGCTGGATTCAATCAGATGTGACCTGCAGCTTTGTTTAGTGTAATTAACTTGGAATTAAGTATATTGCCTCTTATTGCTGCACGTGCTTTAATGCCAATGTTTTCATGGATGTTTTCACAAACCACCCTGCTCCCACATCCCTTCCTGCTGCAAACAGACATAACTTATTGTCCTCATCCCTTCACCTTCTGTGTTAGATCTGGGTGTTTCCTGGAGCTGCAGCTCAGGGAGGCGTATGCTGGGGAGGAGTATGCATGTTACCAGCTAGCATCCAAAAAATGCAGGAGGTATTTCCTGGAGCTTGCCCTTACTGGACAAATCTTTCCTTTTGAAAATACAGACAGCACGTATCTGCCTTAGAGCAACAGTTTCTTGGTCTGTAAGAGCTTCCTCAAGCATTATCCACCTTTGGATTTTAGTATTGCCAATAGGCTGTAGTTAGCTTTATCTTAAATTCTGATTTCCAACAAAATTTTTCTGCAGTCTTGTGAAGAAAAGGTCCTATTTCTTTATAGTTGTTCCAACATTTCTTGGTGCAATTTTACAGAAGATCTCTAACGAGTGCACAAGGACATGTGACCTCCTTTCAGGTCAAATCATTAAATTATCTCTATTTCTTTTTTCTCTTTTCTGAGAAAAAAACTCCTACCTCTTCCTCCTTAGTTAACTCTTTCCTATTTTATACAGAGCTCCAGCTTTAGTGGCAACAGTAGGACATTCCCCTCTGATGGATCTCAGTTTTCCTTTAGAGCCCAAAAAGGGGAAGGGAGAAGTGTTTGTGTGCAGAGTAACACAAGAGGGGAACCAAATCCCCACCACATCCTGCTGGGGCTGGCGACTGACAGCATATGTGTCAATAAATAAGCAAATAACAGTAATATTTCCCAGAGAGGGTTAAGAGAAGAATATTAGAACATGTCAAGAAGGTATTTTGGCACCAAATGAGAGGTGATGCTGGGGTAACTCTTTCAGGGCCTTGAAAGAAAACAAAAAAAAAATTATGGGATCCGCAAGTAGGTGAGGAGCTGAGACTGTTACTAAAGATACAAGAATGAGCAGATTTTAATGGTTTTTTGCTGTTGCTTTCTGTGTTTTTGACTGTGCAGAAGAATTAGGCGAAGGTCTGGTGGTGGAGACCTGTGTGGAACAGAGGGGGCTGGTTACCTCAGCTACGCCGCAGGGGGAGAAAAAATTAGAAATGCCATTTGCAGTAAAAAAATGCGTGTTGTGTTGGTTTGTTTTTTCCCAAAGTTGCCTTGAGGCTACGTTATGTAAAAGCTGCTGGTCATCTCTCATCATGTGTTTCTAACGGAGTGTCTGTTGCTTGGCAATAAAAGCTTTCCAAAATGCCTCATTCATATATTTTGATAGGAGTGAAAGTGATCCTAGCATCATAATTAGTGTTAGAAATGTCAAGGAACTCCCAGATAGCCGAATAGAAATTGAGAATGAGGAATCCTTGTTGCAGCTTGCTCAGTGCTGAGGCACCTGGTGGGCTGGGAGGCTCTCCTTGATTTTGTTAAACAAGGAAGCCTGTATTTTCAAAGACTTCTGTAAAAAGAAGTCTCTAAAAGTCTTATATTGGATTCAAACTCATTAACCATGTTCATATAATAGGCACTTTTCTACACAAGGGACCATACTCTGGACTTAGCCCTTGAAAAGAAATTTTACTATTTAGTCGAACGCTTTCCTTTCCCTTGTAAATGACTTGCACTTGTTTTGCAGAAAATACTTTTCCATTTTATTAGCTTTTTTTAATGGCTTGCACTTTGACCAACATGAAACACAAGACACGTGGTTGCTGTTTCCGTGCAGGTGGCTGGTGGTGAAGGACTCTTTCCTGCTGTACATGAAGCCTGACTCGGGGGCCATTAGCTTTGTCCTGCTGGTGGATAAGGAATTCAACATTAAGATAGGCCAGAAAGAAACAGAAACTAAATACGGGTTGCAGATCGACAATCTCTCTAGGTGAGAAATCCAGACTTTTAGACCCTTTTTAGGTTGTTTTTGACTTTCCTAAGGAAGAATTGATGCTCCTTTCCAGGAGGGATTCCCAAGGTGCTCTGGGCTGACTTCGTGCAGCTGAGCTTCCCGCCGGGCCCAGTGCCCGGGCGGCTGCTGCTGGGTTCCTACCTGCTGGGGATTTGGCCTGTCATGCTGATCATTTCGGAAGTCTTAATGAGGCATTTAGAGCCTCAGCTGCTGTTTGTCTGTCCTTGTGGTTATTGCTTGGGCCTGGGGGCAGGGAGCATGTTGAGTTGCACAGTCTGGTTTTGCAGCGTTTGCTTACGGTCATCTTCTAAGCGCTTTGTTCTTTTCCACTGCAAGTGGGGACGTCTACATCCCAACTAGGATATTACCCAAAATCCATGCTGGCTGGGGTAAAGAGATATTAAATATTTTTTATGGTAGTGTACAGTATAAATTAATCTTTTAAAAAATACAGCAGTATCTCAGTCCAACTCTCCTTCAAGTTAAGCTGATGCTATTAATTTGATTCTGGAGGGGTTTTTGTTTGTGTGTTTTCTTAATGCTGTGTTTAGTCACTCAGAGCTGCTCAGTGCTGATGTTTAATTTTGCAAGCAAAACAACAAAGCCAAGTCCTTTTTGTTTAAAATATAACTTAGAGAAGTACGTTTATCAATGTGTACAGACAGCGAGGAGCAGCCCAATTAAAGGCACAAGGCTTCAGCATCCTGCCCCATACATCTTCTGTTTTCACAGGTCGCTGATTTTGAAGTGTAACAGCTACAGACATGCCCAGTGGTGGAGGCAGGGCATAGACGAGTTCATTCGGAAACACGGCAAGGACTTTCTTACAGAGCACCGCTTCGGCTCCTATGCAGCCGTGCAGGAGAACACGCTGGCCAAGTGGTGAGAACTGCGAAGAGGCTGCAGCTGACTGCTGGGAGTGCCCTAGATGCCATTCCCAGCAGCAGCCATGGCACATGCCTGCCCTGTTACTCCGGCTGTGATAGAGAGAGCTGGTAGTGTTTGATAGCTGTAGGAACTGGTGATAATTAATTGGAGGAGTTGCAAAAATATGTGGCTTTCCTCACCAGGAACGTGACAGCAGTCCTGGTGACAGGAGTGCTTTGATCCTGTTACGGCTTTGAGTCACAGCTAATAGCATTTTGAAACACCAAGCTTCATAGGAATTTGAACCCATTGGGTGTTTGTTATTGTAATGATAAAAATGACCTTTTGATGCACATATAATTGGCAGGATGCTCATCAGTCAAAACCAGAACTGCCCTTTCATTAAGATAATCCTGGCTTCAATTTTATCCCAGCGTCTGATTATGGAAACACTGTTTCCTCAGGCTTTATGTCTTTGGGCTCTGGGTTGTAAGCCCATGGTGAGGCAGATGCTATTGAAAATACCTTCCTCTTTGGCTAATTCCTTCTCAATAACTCCCTCCAAAGCACCTGTGTTGCAGCCTGTCCTGCCCATGCTGCTCTGTGTCCTTCACGCTCTGAAATGCGAGATACGTTCTGCTCACCACATTTGCAAGGCTGATTCTCATTCTGTAAGGCAGCACTGCCCTTCCAGGCACTGTGGATGTGTTCAGATGCAAGTGTCACTCATCTGGCTGAAGAGCAGCATCAGATTCAGGCTTTGCAGATTGATTCTCTTTCACTGCAAAGTCAGCAAATGCAAATTTAGGTACAGTCTAAGGGTGGCTGAGCTTTATGCACACAGCAGTCTCATGAGAATTCCTCCCATCTGAAGTGTAACCTGGTTGCACTAAGCCATTCCCAGAAGCACTTAAAGAATTGATTCTAGCTGGAAGCAAGCCCTCGTGGTGCTCTCACTGTGGCTTCTGCCCTGCAGCAACTGCTGCCCGAATAATTCCTGTAAATCAAAGCAAACACCACTCAGCCATCCCTTCCTGAGAGCCAAACATAGTTCGCCCATCAGGCAAAACTCAGGAATATTGCATGCAGGTGGCAGAAGTACCAAGTGGCCACTTCATAGTCCCTTCATAGTTACTAATAGCAGCAGGAAACTCACCCTGTGTGTTGTCTTAATTCTCAAAGTTAGGTTTGCTGTTGAGAAGAAAATGTAAATGACTTTAATGCGGAACCCCATCAATCATCAGCTCTGGACTTTGTTTATTGAAGGGGGAGGAAACATAAATCTATGTGCTGTTTGCTTTCACAGGTATGTAAACGCGAAGGGGTACTTTGAAGATGTCGCCAATGCCATGGAAGCCGCCAAGGAAGAAATTTTCATCACCGATTGGTGGTTCGTACTTACGTACTTGGGTGTTGACCAGCCATCTCTCTCGGGACGTTCCCGACAATGCGGCACTGTTCGGAGGCCCTACAGTATGGCAGCTAGCCGTGCGGCCAGATGGTTTGGCAGCACACCCAAACATCTCCTTGTGTTGTATTCAAAGGCCTTTTCAGGAGGGTTGGCAGCGAAAGCGCATGCTTGAAATCAACAGCTTGGTTGTCTCCTTCCGAGGAATGGCCTGAAATTGCATGAAGACTCCACCTGAATTGCAAATGAGATGGCTTGAGGTGCTCCTCAGAAGGCTAAATCGTTGGATGCCCCAGGGGCATGATTGTCTTTCAGTGTGTAAGGGAACACAGATGCTCAGATACCTCTGACAGAGCTCTTCCTGTGTGATCCCCCAGGGGATTCACCTTTCAGCTTCTCACAATCTTGGGAAGCCGCGTGCCAATGATGGAAACATCCTGGGGATGCTGTAATTTTTCTCTGCTCTTAAATGGACTGGTCAGTGGAGGAGGAGTGTCGTCCTTTCCCCAAGCTGTGTGGCTGCTGAAGTACCTGACTCTGCCCACATCTTAACATAATTCAGTATGTTTATGTAATGCTCTGGCTCCTGTTTGAGGCAGAAAAAGGTGCTCTTACAGACTCAGGGCAGAGTTTCTTGTCTGGACACTGGTTACAGCTGCCTGTGTGAGATGCTAGTAGGATGCTGGTAGGGCAGGCTCCTAAGTCACAGCTCAGACGTCCTCTTTAACCTTGGGCATATCTGTGCTCCTCTTTCTCCATCTGTAAAACAAATCTCTTCCTACTAATCCACCGACTGTGGGAACTGGGAGGATTAGTTCTTAGGTGGCAATTATTATGACAAGACTAAATATGATGATGGTATTTACTGGGGCAGCCCTGTTTCCTAACGTGACCACAAATAAACCCACTGTTTCTGGATCTCCTGTGCGACATCAGGTAGCAATGCAAGTGTGTTGCATTTCAGACCCACTATCTCTTACTTAATGTTTTATTCAGACAATTGTTAATGTATCTTGGAATTCCAAAACTTACTGAAAATTAGATTAAAATGGTGCTGTCAGAAGCACATTTGTAGGACATGGCTATATGCTCCATGCAAGCAAAAGTTCCCATGCTCAGTAGAAAAGGATTGAAATTGTGTCACCTTGCTTTGCAGGAGTTAGATTGCTTAATTATTCCTTGTAATCCTTAAAGCTATGAATCAATAAAATGCCCTGTTGAGAGATCATGCTGCTTTGTCTTGAGGCAGCAAGGAGTATTCAGCACAAATCTGTGCTACTCAGCCTAAGTACCAGGAGAACTGAAATCCCACTATTGTTTATCTTATGTGTCTACACATTTCTTTCAAATCTACCTTGGGATTTTCTTTTGTTGCATCGTTATTTCACAGATGGAGTCCAAGTTTCCCTGTTTGCACATCACTGTTAAACTTGGTCTCATGGGTTGTTAAATACTAAGATGAATGTGCTGGACACATCCCTTGCCTTCTGTAATGCTCTGTTATTGAAAAACAAAGAGCGTGATGTTGGAGAAACATCACTCTGGGACATGAGCCTTCATATCCACTTTATATAAACTCTGATGTCTTTACTTCTCAAGTTGATTATTTAGGCCAGTGCTTTGTTTGCAGACTACATATGCTGTCTTTCTTTTCCACCCCTTTGTTTTCTTAGGCTGAGCCCAGAAATCTTCATGAAACGACCAGTTGTGGAAGGAAATCGCTGGCGGCTGGACTGCATCCTCAAGCGGAAAGCAGTAAGTGAGCTCCAGCTGCAACCTTCACCCTGCAGAAAACCCCATTCAGTTCCAGGGTCATACTGGGACTAGAATGTCTGCACCATTTATTTTGATAGGGGTAAGAGGTCAAACTGACCAAGTCTCACTTCAGATGACCTCAGTGTTTTCTTTTACTCTCACTGTTTGGGTTTGGAAGAGGTCACTGGCAGAAGGATAGATCCTCTGATTGCTCCTCAGGTTTGGGTCACTTCAGTGTAGCATTATGACTACCCCAGCTCCTGGTGGGGGTCAAAGAGCTGTTGTTGGATGGTGCTTTCCTTGTAACAAGTAATTTAGAGGTCCAGGAAAGATTAAGCCCTTTGTGGTGGCTCTTGGTAGGTGGTTTGTATGTTACTGTGTTGCGTAGATCCTCTGTCATTACTGTGTGTTGTGTCTCTGTATTGCAACTTGGAGAGCTTAAGCTGTGCAAAGTCCTCTTAGACTGCCAAGAAAATCAGGATGTCATTAGCAAAAAGTCACTTGGTGACTCTCATTATAGCCTTCTCATTGGGTTTTCCACACTTGATATGTTGCATAGGTCCTTGTTACAGCTAGGCACCAAAGAACTGATGTTCTTGCTGTTCCCCTGTCGTTCCTTGCTGTAGTAAAGAAGTGACTATTGATATTAAACATCATCCCACCGTCTCCCGGCCCTGTTACCCTGGTGGAGCCCCTTTTGGCTTCATTCTGCCTGGGCCATACTGCCTAAAGGTCTTCATGCTTGTAGCTCTTTAACAGCTGCTGCCATCAGTATTGATAAATTTTAGTGGAGCATATAAGAAAGGCCAAAGCCTGAAAGGTTTTTGTGTTTTCTTATTTTTATTTACATTCGTAATTTACATGATGAAAAAAAGTTTGGTGGCTGGCTCTTACTGCCTATATGTCTCCCAGTTTTCTTTGTTCCTATCCAACTCCTTCTGTATTCTCATGGCTGTTGTGGCCACTGAGGCAGATCAGCTGTGTCCTCCCTGCCTGTCCCTCTTCAGGTGGAGACTCTGGTCATGAGAGTCCTGGTGCATTGCTGTGGAGAAGGGATATAGGGAAAGGGCTTCAGCAAAGCATAAAAAAGCAGTGTATGAACATAAGGAGCATGGTGTTCCCTAGAGCTGGACTGTGGTGCTCAACTTGTTTACAAGGAGGTGATAAACATGGCTCAGAGACTTGGACTCCTGTTTGCATTGCCATGTTATCTGAGTTAAAGAATGCTTGTGTTAAGTAAGCAAATACTTGAATAAACTTGATAATGCTTTTTCCCTTCCGTTCTTAATTTCTCCTTCTCTGCTGTTCCTCCAAAACTCAGACATGCTGTTGACCTGGTGCCTTTCCTGGCTCTTCTGGTCAGGATTCCCATGCAAAGCTCTGTACTCTCCTTTCTTGTGCAGCACTTTCAGATATGAGCAAGCAACTGCAACTACCAGCTCTGGTTCTCTTTTCTCTAAGCGGTTTCATCTTGGAAAACAGTTAATTTTGTTGCTGGTGGTACTCTGCTTTCCAATATCGTGTCATGAGAATGTGTTTCATGGAGCCAAGCAAGGCAGACGGGGCTGTACTTCACTTATTCACCCAACCTGTGGTAACATCACTGCTAGAAATGGTAATTTTCCCTGGGTGAGTGGCGAGTCAGGAAGGCAAGCACAGCCAGGGAAATCTCTTGAACTCTTACTGTGGTAGAAGGGCAGGAGTCCAGGTGGACATGTTGAATAGTCTTTGACTCCCTCTCCTTCCAAAGCAATTGTCAGCACAGTGCTCACCCCTTCTTACGCCTAGAAAAAAAAACAGGGTTTTTTGTCTCTGACGGTTGTTGATTTGGAAGTAGCTTTATTTTCTGGCAAATGAAACGTGGCCATGGGGTGTGCTTCTTGAATGGAGGAGTTAGGCTTTGACATCGATTTTCCTATGGCTATAAATACCTTGTAAGAGTGAGGAGTGTTTTAAGGTTAGTTCCTGGAAATACTTGCCTGCTTTTTAACTTGTGGCATTTCTTTGACTCGACAGGGCAGTCAGCAAGCTGGTGTCTAGGTGCAGGAGTAAGGCTGTCCTTTATGGATGTGCAATGCTGCTGTGGACTTCTCTGGCTGCAGTGGAGCGCAGAATGTCATCCATGATTTGGAGACTAAGATCTCAGTAGCAGCTTTATGGGAGTAGGAACTTAGAAGGCTGTGGAAAATTTAGGTCCCAAGTTTAAGTTGGCAAACCCCACAGCAAGATTTTTAAACCATGCTGATATATGGCAACTGAAGGTGTCCCAGTGTGTGATCAGCATTTGCCAAGGTTTAGGAAGTACTTGGCAGTTTGAAAGTGCTTTAGCAAGCGTCCTTAGAAACCCTCCTGTGGGTACCATTCTGGCCACAAAAAGCACCATCCTTTGAGCACTGCTCATTTTATTCAGGAGCTTGCTTAGCTCTACCAGCAGAAAGAATGTTTGCTGATGTCCTGCAGAGATTTTTAACTGTAGGCACACCTCAGGGCAATATGAAACAGCAGAAAACTGGACTTCAGTGGATGTGTGCAACAGGACGATATGTGGAGTGAATCACATTGGGAAAATCTCAAAGGATGTTTAAAAGGGGCTGCTGTAAGGAGGACCTGTTGATGGCTTTTGGTCTAGTTTTAACACATATCCGGATACTGAGCCCTCCTCTCAAACCTAAAGAACTCTTCTGAGCAGTGCAGGTCCTTTCGTGCTGTGGGGTCACCATGGTGGATCTGGAAGAACACAACCAAGAACAAGTGACCTTAGCCTGCATTTCTGTCTGCAGGCACAACATGCTTACTGCTTCTTAGCTTTTCCTTGCCTCGGAAATGGCCTGTATCCACTGCTACGTACCATGTGCTTCTTTTTATTCCCGACAGCAACAAGGAGTGAGAATTTTTGTTATGTTGTACAAAGAGGTGGAGCTTGCCCTGGGGATCAACAGTGAATACAGCAAGCGGACGCTCATGCACCTCCATCCAAACATCAAGGTAACTGTGCGTCGGGCAGTTGTACGAAGGACATTTGCATTCACTTGCTCTCGATAGCAGGTGCTGACCCTCAGTTTCTGTGTGAACTGGAAGAACAACCATTCCCACCATTGCAGTGGGAATAGACTGAGAATAGGAGAATCATCCATACAGGGATTACCGCATCTGGCAGCTTCATTTCTGTGGGTTAGGATTGAATGTAAAATTGCTTAGTTTAGACTTGCCAAAGCAACTATTCATCTAATTCACAGGAGACATATTTCATGTGACAAGTTAATGGGGTTACCTCAAATGGAAAATTACGATTTGAAAATGTTGTCTCATTTCAGCATTTCTGCTCATATATAGATGAGAGTTAACATGGGATGTTTACATTCTTGTAAATGAACAGCATTGCGCTGGCCAGTGCTGTTTCAGTGCCGCTCTGCCACAACGTAGAAAATGAATTGTCACACAAATCAGTCGCCAGTCTCTTGATATTAAAGACATACATGTTTTAAGGAGCAATGAGCTACATGTTACCCGTGAGGGTGACTGTTAAACTGCTAGAATAGATTTATTGTCGCTTAATCAGTTGTCACAGTGAGGGAAACATCCCTTCACCATCATCTTCTCAAGATGGGAAGGTGTAACTGGAAGATCTGCTTGAGGTGCGTAACAGGTTTTGGGAGCAGCCAGGTGAAGCTCTGTAGCTTTTTTCCCCTGGAAGCTGGTCTAATGGCTCTCCTTTAAAATTAAAAAAATAAAATTATATGCTGTATGTTTAGATATAGAAAGTACTTTGCCATAAACACATGTTAAAAAGAATCTCATAAACAAGTGTCAAACAACTCGCTGAGTCTAAATGGAGGAAAAAACAGCCAACTTCATATTTCCCTTCTGTAGCGGCAGTAACCAAAGAAGTGAGTCAGATCACCAATATGTTGTTTTCTTCTAGAGCAAGCTCTATGTTTGAAAGCTCAGCTATTAGAGCTCTGAGAGCATGATTCTGTTTGTTGAAACAGTTTCCTTGACTGTGGTCCTCTTATGAACACTGGTGGTGTAAGTGTGACCTACCCCAGCATCAGTAATGGTTGCTGCTTGGGAATACCCACGTCATGGGGAAGCACCTGCCTACCAGTAAGGTTGATCTGAACTTGGGGGAGTCACGTGGCTTCAGTGATTACAGCAGTCTATGTGGAGGCATCTTCTAAACACTCCGGTGTTCCTCCACCATCCTGAGCAGCCATAAAAAACTCTGGGCAGCTCTGGCTGAAGGGATGTAAACTAGGCAATAATGCTGAACTTGAGTGCTGGTTTTCTCCGCAGGTGATGAGACACCCAGACCATGTGTCCTCCTCCGTGTACCTCTGGGCCCACCATGAGAAACTCGTCATCGTTGACCAGTCTGTGGCATTTGTGGGCGGCATCGACTTGGCATACGGCAGATGGGATGACGACGAGCATCGCCTGACCGACGTGGGCAGCGTGAAACGGATGGCGGCGAAGTCAGTGTCAACGACCAACTTGGCAGTAAGTGAGCTTGCTCCAGCTGGTGGCCATGTTCAACATCTGCACGGCAGGTCTGTGGTGGGGATGAACAACATATGGCTGCTCCTCAAGCATAAGGTTGGGTCTAGGAGGTTTAAAGAGTAACAGTAATAGGAAGGAGGATGTATCTGAGCATTGAATGGCTTTTTAGGGCTAGATCCTGACCAGTCCTTGCTAGGACACAGACATAGACAGCTGGGTTTCTCCTGGGGCTTGGAGCAGCAATTTCGAGCAATTTCAAGGCTGTGCTCTTAATAGAACTAAGCTAGAAATGTACAGGAAGCACTCAGTGACCTGAAGTTCTGGATACACAGGCCCCTAGAGGGTGCCTTGCTTGCTGAACTTTGTACTAACCTGCGTCTATATGTGTCCAGATCTCTAGAAAATTTAGAGACTGCTAAATTTGAGATTTTCAAGGGAAGTAATCTAGGGTAAATTTGCGGGATTGAAGAATGTTGTGCTAGCATCAGCGGGGTTTTATGTCAAGTGCTTCCTCAGTACATCTCCTGCAGCCACGTCCTGTGTCTTTTAAGTCCGCAGCAGAGTCATCTGAACATGTCCCAGTGCAGTCTCAAGCTCTGTCCCCAGAAAGCCACTTGTTGCAGAGAAATGCTGATGACGCCTCAGACATATCAAAAATGAAAGGAGTAGGAAAAAACAGGAAGTTTTCAAGGTTCAGTATTTACAAGCATCTCCATAAACATGGCATGCACCATGCCGACAGCGTCAGCAGCATCGACAGCGAATCGAGTAAGTACCGTTTTTCAGCTGAATGACATATAAAAGGTGTGTGTGGAGGTGGGTGGTGGGTGTGTGTGCAGATTTATTTAATTTCTAAGGTAATGTGTCCTTTGTACAGGAAGAAAGCTGATGAATTTCTTAAATATCCAAATAACTGTGTCGTTAATATGTAAATTTGCAAAGTAGACAAGAAAAGTTTTAACTTAATTTGCATTTGACTTATTAGCAATTGTCAGGAGGCATCAAATGAGGAGATACCGTGTACGTGATAACTAATGTTTATAGTGTTTTTGGGAAACTTTTGTTCCTGCAGGGGAGAATTGAATCTTTAGGTTTTTCAACTTGTATTTATTAGAACAAGTGAAACAGTTTCTGAATGTGATTATCCCCTCTCATAGGCTAGAGTTACCTAGGTTTAAATCAGTTTACGTAAATGGAAATATTCCGAGTTTGCTGATTTACTAGAGAGGAGAGACTAGGCAACAGCTGAATATTTGAATGCAACTTTTAATTCCTCACATGAAAATCAGCTTCAAAGCTAAAATTACAAGGATTGGCTTTATCTATTTTAGCATGGAGTCCTTTCTGTAGTCCACAGCTCCTATAGCTGTATACTGCTCATGATGGGAGCTTCTTTGAATTTCCATCACTCCCTGCAGATCTTGCTGCTGCCTCTGGCCAGAGGAAGCTTCACTGGAACATCATTCGCGTTAGTTGCAGTCAGCTCAAGACAAAGCTGTGGCTTTGCTGTATTCTTTCAATATATCTATTTAATTTAAAATTAGCCAGGTCTCAAATGTGGTACTTTGCTTATTGTTCACTTGTAGTTTCAGCGAATTGACATCTCTTTTGAGGTCCTGTCATGCAAGGTGTCTTCAGACAGAATCCAGGCACCATATGTGTTTTTGCCATGAATAGAACATCTTGACTTTCTGCAGGTTACTGTAACCCCACTAGAAGTCAACCGAATATAATCCAGAGTTTAAAGCCCCATCTGAAAATGTTCCATCATCACACTGAATCCAAACAGGGGCTCACTGAGCCTCAGGAGGGTAAGTGGAGTAAGGCAGAGGTGCAGACCCCTTTAGGCTTTAGCTGCTGCTGTTTTTGCATTGTAACAAGTGGTGAGAGTTAGGTTGGGTGTCAGGATCAGCCTTTGCTGCTTGTTATTCTCCCAGCACCCTTGACACCCCTCTGAGGACATCCTGGTAGAAAAGCCTTCTCCAGAAGCTTCAAAATCTTAAGCATAAATAAAAAAAAACTAAAAAAACAAAACACAACAAACAAAACACACAAAAAAACCACAATAAACCCAACAACAAAGAAAAACCAAAACCACACCCACAGCAACAAAAAAAACTCAAAGCCCCCAAAGAGGTCTGCAGTAATGATGGCAGGGAAAAGTTGAGGGAATATCTCTTTCTGGTACACAATTATTTTAGCAGTTCTCCTGAAAAGGAAGGAGCTTGTTGATGGAATTGGGAACTTCTGCACTGGATATTTTAAAATAAGCCTGATGCAGGAAGACAACTGGAAAAGGGGAGGAAATTTGGTCTGGCAGTAGCCACTCTGCTCTGCTTGGGTGAAGATTTGGAGGTCCCTCCTTTTCCCCCTTATTAAAATCCGTGAAAGCATACTCAGTTGCAAAAGGAATTGGGTGATTGTGAGCACTGAGCTTTTCTCATCCCTGGACTGATGTTGAAAGTGCCTGTTCTAAATATGGTATCTCAACAAGATGCCTTTGAGTTCTGGTATGGGGTGAAGAGCAGTTCTTCAACATTTTTCTCTTGCTGACATCTTTCTTTAAGGCTTTAATTGCCAATTATAAAATAGTGGCTACAGAGTAGTGACAGGTAACGAGGATAAGATGCATTTACTTCATGGAAATGAAGTGTGGTCTCCCCTGTGGTCACCTCATGCTCATTCATGAGTCGGTGTACAGTCATGGAAGCTTGATACATGAAGTGTGTCCCACCCATTCCCACTTGAGCATGCGGAGTCAGCGATTCCCCAGCTCCACCTGGACTCTCACTAGGAAGCTCAGGCTTCCCAAGGCAGCTATGGCACATACCTTCTGCATGGCATTTTTGGCATGGCGTGGCTCAGCTTGGCTCAGTGGGGTTACAGCAGTGCTGGCAGCGCTTGCTTCCTGTAAACTGGTCTGGTTGCAGTGCTGCAAAACAATGCAGTGTGGTGTTGGCTGTTGAAAGGAGTTTTTGTGGTTTTGGGCTAAGGGATTTTCATGGTTACCTGGTGATGTGGTTGGGTTACGAGAAGGCTTCTGCTGATGACGTGTTGCTGTGCAATTATTGCGCTAGTATTTGGTACAGTAGGTGAAGGCTGCTCACAAGGTCAGGAAATAATGCTAATTAAAACCTTGGCCTAGACCATAAACATTTCAATTTTCTTATGAGAGAGGAGAAACAGTTCCCTCTGCCCCCAAAATATGGGCTGTAGAAAAGGGAACCTGTTAGGAAGGAATATCCTCATCTACAGTTTTGTAGACCATTTTTAATCACCATCAATTTGGAATTTGGGATCCATTTGTTCAACATGTGAAACTGTATCAAAAGATGACATTGTTTGGAAAATCAAAAATCTAACAAAGGAAAGCCACAGTACTTAATGAGGGAACATGAGCTTTTTAATCATCTCATTCTAGTTAATAAAGAATGGCTTTTGTTAGAGGGAGATACACCCTGCTCTAGAGGCAAAATAATACACCCTCTGTCAGAGAAGCCGGAATTAGTTCAATTAATATTGTAAAATATATTAAGTAAATGATGTATGTGATGTTCCTGTATGTATAACCACTAAGATCAGTTGCAGCTTGGAGTAGACAGCCATGAGGTAATATTTAAGTGTCATAGGACTGTGGAAAGACAAGTAATTATAAGAGTAGGGGTGTGTTTTAGTCCAATGTAGAGAGAATTCAGCATCTGCTTTTTATTTCCATAACAGAATCCTCTATATTACCTGTCCTGATTGTATAATATCAAAATAGGGAAGAAAAAAAACACTAACACGCATCCTTTGAAAGCAGCAGGAAGACTAGGGAGAAAACAGCTTCAGCCAGCCAGGGTGGCCAAGTCCTCCCAATGCTTTTCCGTGGCAGTGTGTGATGAGTGTGACTTTGGAGCATTTATTTTTTATCTTGTTTGCCTGTGACAGATAAAGGATCCATCCGCAGCTTGAAGACGGGTGTTGGTGAGCTGCTTGGGGAAACCAGGTTCTGGCATGGAAAAGACTATTGCAACTTTGTCTTTAAAGACTGGGTTCAACTTGACAAACCTTTTGCTGGTAAGTGCCTTGGCACCTTGAAGGTCATTACATTCCCCCACCTTCTCACCTCAAACTGTACTTTTTCCTGCTTCTGAGCTAGAGGTTATGAGGCTATTTTGATTTGGCTGCTAGGAAGAAGCAGCAAAACTCCCTTTGAGAGGTTTTAGGGTCTATTATGCTGTTAGTCTGGATTTAGTCTGTGGGCAATTGCATAATAAGTCTAAATTCATCTGCATAGACCTTAGTACCATGTCCAAAAAACTTCAGTTTGAGGAAGGGGACGTAGTGCTCTTCCACATTTGCGTCCTTTGTCTGACAAGGTCTATATGTGCTTTCTTGTCCCGTAGACTTCATCGACAGGTACACCACCCCAAGGATGCCCTGGCACGACATCTCCTCCGTGGTGCACGGCAGGGCGGCGCGTGATGTCGCCCGGCACTTCATCCAGCGCTGGAACTTCACCAAGGTGGGGTGTGGACATCACTGCTTGAGGGTGTGGAAATAAATACAGCCCTTTCCTCATCCATGTGCCCTCTGTAGCTATGCACTTGATTTTTTTTTTGTTGTTGTTGTTCTACATTGCAATCTCTTCTAAGAATTTTCTTTTTTTCTCCTCGGCAGATTATGAAGCCCAAGTACCGATCCCTGTCCTACCCATTCCTGTTGCCGAAATCTCAGCAAACTGCTAACGAGCTGAAGTACCAGGTGCCTGATGCTGTTCATGCCACAGTCCAGGTGGGTGTCGACAGCCTCCTGCTAACCTACTCCTAGGACAGCTTGTTTTGGATCTTTCCAGTAGGAAGCATGAACACCTGGCAAAACTTGAAAATATAAGATGAAGACCTCTAAGTCACAGTACTAGGTAATCAGATCCTCAATTACAATGAAATAATACAGCTCTTTCAGTAGAGACACATTGACTTCTACATCCGCCTTTGAGATAAGAGGACCAAGCAGTATTCAAATTGTGGGAACTCTGTGACTTTGTAGCTGTGTAATTTTCTGTTTTGTTTTCTGCTGTTGTTCTTAAGTTTACATTTTATGTTTTGGAAAGGTCTGATGTGTTGAGTTTGCCCACTTAGTATTTATCTCAAATCTTAGACCAGTCTACCAGGCCCCTGATGCCCTGTTCAGACAGGTAGTGGTCAGCTGGAGCCCAGCGTTAAGTGGAGTCTTGGGGCTGTTGCTCTCTGTGTTGAACTTGGTCGGCATTTTAGTATGCAACCACTCAGCCCTGTGGGTCCTCAGCAGTTCTGCACAGTCAGCCCTATAGTCTCCTTTGTGACAACCACCCTCACAGGCAGAATTGCCGAGATACCTATTTAAAACCCGGTTAGCTATATCTAGTGCATATATTGAATATTACTGTTACCCAGCAGAAACATGGGCTTGTTGAAGAATGCAAAGTCAAAATAGTTATGCTGAAACAGCAGAACAATTGTTGTGTCTCGTTAGATGAAAGATGTATGAAATAAGAGCAATTAGACCAAAATCTGGAAAATTGCATGCCTCTCCTCTTCGTAAGAAGTGGTCCACCCAGATGACAGCAGTGCTTGGGGAAGCTTAGTGTAACAAGATGCATTTGTCTGGGTTTGTGGGTTGCCAGGGCATTGTCTGCTCCTCCCTGCATGGCGTGAAGGATGATCAGCGTGGAGATCTTGTGTCATGGATCTCAGGCGTTTTAAATCAGCCTCCAAAACAATGCTTCCAGCTTGAGAAGTAGTCTCACTTCAGGCATTGTCATGCTTACCCATGGCTGCAAATGCCTCCCCAGCTGTGTCTATAAATCCAGCTTTTTGGGAAACTTTTCTCTCGTGGATATCGAGGGGCTTGTGTCCCCAAAGTGTGCTTTAACCGCAAGATCAGTCTCCACTTTGAAATCACAGAGTGTGCTGTAGCAAGTTAAGCTTCTAAAGGAGAAACTGAGCTAAGCACAGTCAAGGTCCAACTTCCCTTCGGACTGTGGCACAGAGCTGCTGGCTCAGGGCATCAGCCCATGGGAGGGGGGAGGATGAAGCTCAAATGGTGACTACACTGGTGCTGAGTGATGGGTGAGCTGTTGGAAAACCAGCCTCATCAGGACCTTGTTGGAGCATTGTAAATAACTGATATGTTCCAGGAAATGAGGGGCTGTTCTCAGTGGTGCCATAAACAACAGAAAGAGAGCAGGTTTGTCTTGTAAATTATTTATTTGAATCTACCTTGCTCATTTCTAATTTATGTCAAATTGCAGATTTTAGAGGCCCGTCAGGGTAGCCCAGCCCTGCACATAAAAGCTGCACTATATGAAGCTGAAAACATGTTGCCCTACAATGTACCAGCCTTCCTGGTATGAGGGAAGACTGGGAGAAGAGCATTTGCAGCACCTAGCGTGGTGGGGGTGGCTCCTCTGCTCAGGCTGGTGCACCCTGCCTGGATGGAAGTCCTTTGGCCCTGGGCTGCTTACAGCTGGGTTATGATCTCTGGATGACCTCCTCAACCTCTGAGGCGTGGTTTTGCATGCATGCACTGTCATTTTGGCTATCTCCTCCGCAATGCTCATGCTGGCCTGGTTTCCATCGCTCCCTAGATGACATAAGTGCCTTGAGCATCCGTGAAGTCCCTGTGGTGGGTCAGTGAGCAGCTCAGGTTCTCTTCCCGATGAAGGTTTCAGATTTGGCTGCTGCAGGAGGTGGGAAGAAGGGAGGACTCCTGCAGTCTGGATCTGAACTCTTCCTCCTGGTTACTGCCTTCTGGAGCTCCCAGAGTGTGCATCAGGCTGTCTGTGTGGCTTCTTCACTGCAGTTGCACAAGTAGGGCCTTTTGCCTGTCTGATGTATGAGTTTCAGACTAGAGGGCTGCAGGTGCTCATGTCTCCTTTCTGTGGTACAGTCCAGCACAGAATATAGGCAGATAACCTACAATCTTTCACCAACGTTTTTTAATCCAGAAAAAACTAGAGCAATATTGTTGTTGTTCTTGATATTTAATCCTTTGGCCAACAGCCAAACCCCTGTTATCCCTGTTTTGGTGCTGTGTAGGGACTTTATAGGCAGCAGTTACTGCCCTCAGGTCAGATCCATCATCCAGCGCCTGTCCTTGGCTGTGGGGTGATTGAGGAAAGCCTGGCTGGCGGTTTTCTTGTCTCTGGGCTTGTTTGCAAATCTGTCTTCAATTGTGGGCAGATCAGAGGAGGGGAAAACACAAAGGATCTGTGGGGATTGTAGCGTTGCTGCAAGCCGGAGCTGCTGACCTGTCAGCAACGGATTTTGACCTTTTTGTACCATCTGGTTTTGCTTTCCTTTGCTGGAAGAGAGGAGCAGGAAAATGTTTTTGGGAGAGTGGGGATAGCAGGAGTGGCATTGGCAAGGCCTTTCCCCCAGGCAGGGAGGGTGGATGTGGTGTGTCTGGGAAACCATGTGGAAGTGCAGGCTGAGAGGGAGGAAAGGAGCCTTTTGGCTCCATGGGTTAGTCAGAGATGGTCTCTCATCCCCTTTTGTTTGGACTTCCGGGCTTTGCTCTCCATAGCAATGTGATTGCACATTGATTTTTTTTTTTTTATTATTTTTTTTTCTTTTGTAAGAGTCAGAGCCGTCTGCCAAAGGCAGTGCCAGGTTTGGGTTTTTTTCCCATCTCTCTGTTTCCGTTCCAGAGTTTACAGTTATCAGCCAAAGCCAGCACTGCAAACGATGTGAGGTGGTGAGGCAATACGCAGTTCCTGATGTAAGCGCAATGAAAATTTAATGCTCTGGCAGTGGCTAATGCCCTTACCGCTTTGAAGTCTGCGTGAGAGCTCGCCTTGTTCAGGATTTGTAAACTAGCCCACAGCAAACATCCAATTTATTACTCTTGTATCAGTTAAAGGGATAACAAGCCTGGCCCAGCACTCAGCACTGCTATGGAGAGGTTTGAGGAGAGAGTATGAAGACACCAACTCTGGTTGATAGGGGCTGTGTTGGGGCAGCGTGTGGCCTTTTCTATGCAAAAATAGATTGAGTTTGAACCATCTTGCTTTAAATACCATGACAAGAAAGCAGAGATGTTCAGAAGTGTGAGGTGAAACCTCAGTGATAAAAGAAGGCCTGTGCAGGAAACTTCAAGGTGTGTATTTGGCTTTGAGTGCCACAGCTCCGTTTCCTCGGGGCTCACGCTGCATCCACGTGATACTGCCGTCAGTGGCCACAGAGCCACTAACACTGGTGGCCTTGTCTTGCCACCTCCTCACCCTGTTGCTGTGGCTGCAGAGCTGTGCCAGGATCGATGCTGGCTGCTGAAGTGATACAGGTTAAAAATAACTTTATTTTGAGGAGATCCAAGCCGGAACACCTTATACTCGTTCTGTAGCCCAGCTAACATCTTCTGACACCTTCTGTCTGCATGTGGATTCAAGGTTATATCTGATGTAAGCTATTTGGGTGATGCTGAGGCATCATTTTAGGATGAGCCATGACACATTATTCTGGGACGAGGGCAGAGGGATGATGGTTCTGTGTTACAGGCAGGCTGGGGTGTGGAGAGGTGAAGAGGAAAGTGGGGACGGGCAGGTCGATGATGCACTGCGAAGCCACGGTGCTGGAAAAGGATGGTACAGAGTGATGGTTCTGTTGCGTCAGGTGGCATCCCTGGTTTGGAATAAACTTGTCTTCTCGCAGTGAACTTGTCTTTAAAAGTGCAGGGTTTTGGTGCTACCAAGCCTCCAGTTCAGAAGAGGACATTATTCCTCATCCCCAGCAGTTTCAGTTGTTTTTGCTTCCACACTATGAGGGTGTGGAAGTTACTTTGTTCAGTGTAGGGCTCAGCAGCTTATCTTGAGAAGCAGCTCCTTGGAGCATGGACAACGTGAACTAGCAAAAAAAAATTAAATGGCAGTACTCTGTACACTAGGAAGCTACAGTCTGCAGCTTTCTGAAGTGCCATTCTTGTTTACATTTGCTGGAGGTCCCCAGCCCACAGGGAGGTGCTTTGTCGCTCCAAGTTTTGATGACAACAGAACAAAAGGCACGGAAGGGTAGCTGCTCATCACCAGCTGTGCTGGTGAGGGTAGAGGGCTTGTGAGCTCCTGCTGCAACCTGACTTGTGTATACAGAAGAATTAGGCTACTTTCTACACAGAAAAGCTGTTCTTCTGTCCTTATTCATGCAAATAGTGGAATTTTGTTCAGGAGCAATGTCTACCATGGCTTTTGGTGAGGTTTCAGCAGTGCTCAGCCCTGGGGTGTGTGGGAGCACGCAGTGTTGGCTTTGCAAACCAAAAGGATGTTTAAAGCCCCATGAGTGTGAGCAGCATCACCCTGTGGACGTTTGTGCAAGTGAAGGGTAGCTGTTTGGGACTGGTGGAGGCTATGATGGCCCTTGTGTTCAGGTTGGCTCCCTTGCTCCAGCGTCTGTGACCCTGATGTTCAGTTTGGGGGGCTGCAGAGTGCTCCTTCCTGTTGGCCAAGTGAGCAGAGAGTTGCAGGATATGTTTTTCAGTGACCTTCTGTCCAGTTGAAGGAATTAGCTCAGGAGTCCTGTGCTGGTTAACAAGCAGTGCCCCTCAGGGCCACCTCCAGAGATGCTCTGGAGACAAGAGGATTGGTTTAGTCGGGGCTTTGAGCAACGTGCTTTAGTGGGAGGTGTCCCTACCCATGGCAGGGGAATTAGAACTAGATGAGCTGCAAGGCTCCTTCTAATTCAAACTGTTCTCTGATGATTCTATGGCTCAGGTATGCAGTGCCTGGACCAAAGGATCAAATTCCTATCTGCTGGTATGCTACTGGTAGTTAATTAGCCCTTTGAAATCCTCAGCCCTGCCAACGCCATTAGCCTGCTTTGATGGCAGGTGGTGAGGACTATGTGACAGCAGACCTCAGGGTATAAGGAACATCACGGGGATAGGGAGAGTAACATGGAGCAAAGAAGAAGCTGGTCATGGAGAATTAAAATAAATCTGTGGAAGGGTTTTCCAGGGAAAAGTGTTGAGCCCCAAAAGAGATCAGGAGTTTGTCTGTACTCACACGCACGTCTCACACATCCTCAGCATTTGGATCTTGTCCTGCGTGTGACTGGCCCTGGGTGCTGGTATCATGGCTGTCTTGAGATATTTTAAGGCTATTGTTTCAATGGCTTTGTCTTGACAATATTTAAAGACAGGGTAATCACGAGTAATTATTTCCCCTGAGTACATATCTTGCCAGCACTTGATTAAAAACTACATTTCCATCTAGGAAAATGTCACTCAGGGCATAGTGTGGTCGTTTCTTGACTCAAAATGCAGGACTGGGAGATTCCCCAGCAGCTCTCGCTGCTGGGGATGGGAAGCGGCTTGCCCCAGGGATCGCTCAGCCTGGTCAAGAGCACAGAAGTAGTTTCTTGTGTTGGTTTGGCTCTTTTGCGCAGGAACTGCAGGAGGCAGGGGAAGAATGTGCCCTGGAGATCTCACAGCGTCTACTTTAAGTATGGATTTCCCGTAAAAATCAGTAGTTAAGTGTGGGTAGCTAAAGTGCTATGAATTTTAAAAATCCTATCATCGCAACTTGGATGGCTTGTGCAAGAATTTGGCGGAAGAAATAAGTGACCCTGAGTGCTCAGGGCCAAGACATGGCCTGTGCTATCAGACTGAGTGTGTCATTATGTACTGCTCGTTAGTGGGGAAAAACACGTTGCTCCAGCTGGAGACCAGCTTTAAATACTGCTGGAGAGGAGATCACTGGTTGGATGTGCACTCCTGAAGCTTGGATATTTAGGTTGTTGTTTTAAAAGCAGTTTATCGTAAGACCTTATGCAAGAATGGAACATCTGTGCTGCTTCCACTGCATCTAAAACTGCTCAGGGACTGCAACAGGACAGGGCACTTAGGTTTTAATTAGGATGTTATTTAAGCATTAATAGTATTTTTCAGCATCCTTTCTCCTTATTATAAATGCAGTATAAATGGTGAATGTTGCACCACCTTTAGTGAAATCCTGACAGATGAATGGTGCCAGGGGAAGAGCATTGCCTCTTAAATAATTCAGTTGTAGAGCTGCGTCATCCTGGGTGGGAGAGAGCTGAAGGTATTCATCTCTTGCTTTCCAGGTGATCCGTTCTGCTGCTGACTGGTCGGCCGGCATTAAGTACCACGAGGAGTCCATCCACAATGCCTACGTCAGCGTCATCGAAAACAGCAAGCACTACATCTATATAGAAGTGAGTGCCAGTGGGGGAAAGCAGGAGGGTCCTTGTGCTCTGGGCGTAGCTGGCAGCCATCAGGAGGGGAATTCTTTTTCTTGAGGTTTGGTCTTAATATTTTTAAGAATTTAGATACATACCATGCAATATGTCAAGTTGGAAGGGACCCAAAAAGATCATACAGATCTTAGAATCTGCTCTGAATTTTTGGGGCTCTTTCCACTGGCTTCAGACAGATAGCTTTCTGACCATTAAAGTAGGCTTCTCCTTCATAAGCCTCTTTGCAAAATTGCCAGTAACTTTCGTAGTCTGTGCAATAGTGTCTCTGGTCCCTCCATGGCTTTGCAGCATCCCCTGCACATGCCTGAACCTCCCTCTCCCAGGACTAGTCTTGTATCCGTACAGCCTGGAGCTGCAGGAATCTCCTGTGTCGGAGTGACTCTCAGTGCTGGCTGAATGGAGATGCTTATTCTATTCTTTTTTTTTTTTTCAGCCTCTTGTTTAGGATGTTTTTTATGTGGACTTTCTAAGAGGTGGGATTAATAAGGACTAATTAATTCCCTAAGCAAGCAGACACACACATCACTTAATAATAAAAAACCCAAAGTATCAGCTCAAATGGCACACAAACCCAATTAACTTTAGTTGTTCTTGGTCTGAAATAAAGTGCGCAAATATATATTTTTTTTTTTTTTTTTGGTTTGTCACTGGTGGCATCTGACAGTAGCTCTGCTTGTTTTTCCTGCAGAACCAGTTTTTTATTAGCTGTGCTGATGACAAAATTGTCTGGAACAAGATTGGTGATGCGATTGCTCAGAGGATTCTCAAAGCTCACAGGTAACCTGCTCTTAACAAGGCAATGAAAGTTTTACGGGTGCATTTATGTGGTGTGGTGTAAAATAATATCTTAATGGACACAACTGTACAATGGCTTTTCCAACACAGAACCGATGTGGTCAAACATCTCCTTGTATGTGCAGCAGTGAAATTGACTCTTCGGTGGTTTCTTTGCAACCAGAAAGTGATTTTTCTGGACTTGCCTTGATGCAAATGTATTTTTAACTACAGAACCTGTTTAAAAGCCAAGTCCTTTTATCCTCTGATTCAGTGACACCTTTACTCCATATCCAGCCAGCCTTGAACTGTGTGGTGAGGCAAGTTAATGGGTGAGAAGGTTGAACTAGGATTTGTGGTTTATTTTAATTCTCTATAGAGAGGATAGTCTTTGAATAGAGGAAGCAAACACATTGTGAGGATTTGACTGCAAGGTTCAGCTATTGTTTGAACAACTTTTTTTACTGGTAAGTGCTAGAGGGTATTTACAACCTCCAGCTATGGCAAGGGGACTGTCATTGGTTCCTGGGTGGATCAAATCCAACCATGGATTAGACACTCCTTTTACTTCAGTGCACCTAACCCTGTGCTATCATTAATACCACAGGTAGTGGCTTGTCTTTGCTTTGATCCTGGACAGCCTTGCTTAAAGTTGCTCCCCTGGAGTCTCTCTGAGATACATATATATGTTATAGTCTAAAACTATATCCTGGTCTTCCTGGGCTGATATACAGAAAACTTTCTAAGCTTCTTTCTTTCATCTCCCACATGTTGTTTTTTGCCGTGCATGGAGAAGTTTCTTGCAATGATTATTTTTTCAGTATTGCAGTTGTCCAGAGCTCTGCAGGGACTACTTTCCCAGAGGTGCTCTCTCCAGAGTCACAGAAATTTCTCTTTGACACTTGACCTTGGGAATTCCCACTTGGGTATAGGCAAACAAGCCGAGACAGACGTGGGGTAGTGTCTGCCAGGCCACAGGAGCTGCCATGAGACAGGTTTTGTTCAGAGGCACTGTGGATAGAGGAGCACAGTTCAAACTGGGAGAGCACAAGTTTTATCTGCTCTGCTAATATCAACAGGGGGGAGGTGCTGGTCATGCACCTCAATCTGGAAAGCATAGCCCAAATAATTGAAGTTAGCCAAGCATGGAAAGATGGGGTGGGTTTTCTCACCCTAGGTAAATAAGGAGTGGTGCCAGTGCTACTGGAAATGGTGTTGCTGTTGTTTTTGTTGCAACCTGAAGGCTCGCAGGCAGCCAAACGTGCCATCTCTATGCCAGTCAGTGTCCCCTGGCAAGTCACTGTGGGTTGCCTTTCCTGCCTTTGCAATCTTAGGGGCCTTTGCATCTCTTGCCTGCTCTTAACGCTGCTGAGGTAGCAGCAAATTCTCCAGGTTAGGATTTTTCTGTTATATAAAAGTTTATGTAATGGGTGTCGTTCTGTCCAGATATAAAAGTCGAGCACAAAAGGGAGTCTCGCAAATTCTTCAGTGACCCATTTTCAGATGCGACGCTCACTTCTGTATTACTCCAGTTTTATGCCAATATTGTGCCAGCTTAACGTCAGTGATTTCTAACTGAATAGAAGATTCAAATTCTGCACACTCTGGCGTGCTTGGCATTGCCTAAGATGAAAAATAATTTCAGACCTAAATGGTCTATACCATAATGCTCGTGTTCCAAACTGCTCTGGGAAAACAGCATAAGTGACATGCAGCTATTTAAAGTCTTTAGTTAAGCTTGTGTGCTTTGCACTCTTCTAGACTAAATATTTTCTACTTATGTAACTAATAAACTTCTCTTCTTGGATTCCTTTTCAATTTTTTTTCATGGGTAACTCTCTAACTAGTTTAATAAACACTGGACTTAGACAAACAAGCTGCTTTTTAAGGAATGCTTTTGTGGGTAGATCTTTCATGATACGATGTCTCTTGTGGTGTACGGATAAGACCTCTGTTAACTGTTTCTGGGGTCTGCTGACCAACTAAAGCAAGTTTACAGTGCTTAGCACAGCTCTAAGGGAGCACTGGCTGAAACTGAAGGAACACAGGTCCTTGCTCTGTCCCATCCAGCTCAGACAAGACCCCAGTGCTTCGTGATTCCCATGCCCTTAAATTCACTGGCGTGACTTGCCGGAGGAAGGAATAGTTTTAATAAAAACTGCGATCTGGTTCCTGTTCAGACTGCTCCTGAAATGGTTTTGTCCTGATTAAACTGTGTTTGCCATCTAGTGGCAGCACCCCTCAATGGAGCATCCTCCTTCTCCTCGGTGCAAAGGAGATGTATCTGGCTTTTGTCAGCAAAGAAAAACCAAAGGTGAGCTTCAGGAAAAGCCCTGAGCAGTGCTGCAGGTGTAGCTTTTGTTCTGAATCTGCTCACAGTTCAGGTACCATTTGGTTTGGGGGAACTTGAACTGAGCTGTTGTGGGTTGTGATGTGTCAGTAAAATACTCTCCTTCCTTGAGTGATCAATGTTTTGCTTGTGTCCTGAGCTTTTTCCATGTTTTGTAGTGTTTTAGACTTCTAAATACCAGGATGTAGTGGGAATGTCAGGTTAGATTTTGGCTTTCTGCTCTGTAATGTTTACTGTGCTCTGCCAGCCAGTCGTATACGCCAGTCTGCACCAGTATCCATGCTAAGTAGGCTATCAGGGTGCTCAAACTAACTTCTATAGTGGCAGGCACAGCCTGCAAAATAATTAGCGTGCCCTTGAGCTTCAGTGAAAACATGTTTCTCTTCCTTTAGCTTTTTTTGTCATCTGCTGCAAGTAAATTATTCCCTCTCCTCCTGAAGGTCTGAGCACTCACTGGAGAACTCATGACAGGTGATGGAGACCTGAAACTGGAAATAGGCTTCGCACTTTGCTTCCTTATAATCTGTGTAACAGCCTTGGATGGAAACCAAGTTGGTCAGCACAGGGAAAGTGAAACCGGCTTCACCTTGTTTGAAACTTGTGGGCTAATATTCCCCCAAACTCTCGTTTCAGGGAAAACAAGCGTTTCCGAGTGTACGTGGTGATCCCGCTGCTGCCTGGGTTTGAAGGAGACATCTCGACGGGCGGGGGTAACGCACTACAGGCCATCATGCACTTCAACTACAGGTACTTGTGAGCAGAGCTGCCAGAGACCTCCCCGCTCACCTCCGCCTGCTGCGAGTGGTCCCCGAGGCTCCAGCTGGTGTCACCGTGGCGTCATGCTAGATGTTGTCCACAGGGACGCGCAGGGCTTGGAAAAGGAGCAGGAAATTGTGTGGCTTTCACTTAGTGCTTCAGCTCATTTAGTTGTTAGCCTCGGGATTTGCATTAGGAAGTGGGCAGAGCAGGGAAGCCCAGGGTTCTCTGCAGCAAAATCCCTGCCTCTGCCCTGGTATTGGGGGTCCCCCCAACCTCTTGCACAAGCCTCCCAGTTCCTGGCTCATTGGCTGCTCTCCACTTGCAGTGTGATGCTGCCACATGCATTCGCTCTCCTTATAGCTCACTAGATCAGGACTTAACCCGGAGATCTCTACTTTCCCATTCACAGAATCATAGATTCATAGAATGTTAGGGGTTGGAAGGGACCTCCAGAGATTATCTAGTCCAACCCCTCTGCTAAAGCAAGATAACCTAGAGCAGGCCACAGAGAAAGAGACTCCACAAGCTCTCTGGGCAGCCTGTTCCAGTGCTCCGTCACCCTCAGGGTAAAGAAGTTTCTCCATGTTGAGATTTGGTGGTTGTGGTCTCCTTTGGGCACTTACTGTGGCTTTTACTGTGGTTCTATCTTACTGCCCTTGTCCTCTTGACGAGAGAAAATGGCGTCAAGTTGCACCAGGGGAGATTTAGGTTGAATATTAGGAAAAAATATTCTTCCCTTAAAGGGTTGCCAAGCCCTGGCCCAAACTGCCCAGGGCAGTGGTGGAGTCCCCATCCCTGGAGGGATTTAAAAGCTGTGGAGATGTGGTGCTGAGGGACATGGTTTAATGGTGACCTGGCAGTGCTGAGTTAATGATTGGACTTGATGGTCTTAAAGATCTCTTCCAACTGAAACAGTTCTGTAATTCTTCCCAGCAGCATCTCCATTGCTGCTGCAGCAGTGAAGGAGAGCTCAGCCCCCTGGGCTTTGTCTTCAAATCTGCGTTTTTGGCCAATACTTTGCCTGATTCTTCCCATCAGCCCCACGAAGGCAATACTGCCTTCCCGGATGTGATTTCCCCTGCTCTAGGATGAATGTTTTTGGGGGGCACCTGCAACCTGGTAGATCTCTTGGAAAGGACTGAGATGCGGCGGTGCCAGATAGCCCTACACTGCAAATGGGCTGCAGAGGAAGGCAAAACAGCTCAGGGCAAGATGATTTTACTGGAAAGCTGCTGTGTTATAGTCTGGCCAGGGTACAGTCTGTCTGTGGAGACCACTGCTACCTCCAGAGGGAAATCACCCTTGTCTGCTGGTCTGCAGGGATCCTAGTGTACTTCCTGAAGAACGAGCAGGGCAGGAGACACAAGCAGAAGGAAAGCAGCAAGTCTCCCTAACTAGGCCCTTCTGCCTGGGATTTCTTCTGCAAGGACAACCCTAGGTCTTGAGAAATTGCCCATGGGGTAGTGTTTTTTTAATGAGATGCCAGCTGTGGCTTTTCCAGCCCAGCCGTAAGCACGCAAACTCCCTGACCTGGTGTTCTGCACGCATTGACTTTTTGTCTCGATGTGATTTCACATCCAACCTGTGGCACGGACAGTAGCAGTCCCATTGGTGAGATGTTTATCATTGCAGTGTACTCTAGAAGGCCAGAATGCTTCCCAGCTCCTACATGGACTGGTAGAAGCTCCTTTAGGAAATGAGCAGTCCTTGCTGTGTCAACAGTCGTTTGGGAAGAACGCGTGCTCTGCAAGCACCGTGTTTTTTCTGCTTACATGGGGTATTTAAAAGACATCTGTGTTTGCAATTTACCTCACCCAGGCCTGCTTTAGCATATGCCATTGGCTCTAGTGGTGGTAGTGCTGACAGCTGCCTACCTTCTTTCCAGGACCATGTGCCGAGGAGAAAACTCAATCCTGGGCCAGCTAAAGTCAGAGGGTAAGAGCTTTATTCCTCTATGTCAGTTAGTCTTGCAATGCTGCTGTCCAGTGGATACATCAATAACACATAAATCAGATTCTCCAGCTTCTCAACGTGGGCTTGCTGTGGCTGAGGGGTTCAAACATGAACTGGGGTATCTCACAGCATCATATGCTACAGGCTCGCAGGGCTGGTCAGTGACCTTCTTCTCCGCTGTCGTCCCTGAGGTCTGTTGGGTCACGCGAGCCGTGGCCAGTTGTCAGGCTTTGCACTTGGATGCAGCCCAGATCCGGAGGAGGGGAAGACCCCAGGGAGGAGCATGGTGCAGTTGCAGCTGCTCAAGATTGTGTTATTTGGAAAATGGCCTGAGTGGGGTCACGCTTCTGGGAGTGATGAGCCCTCAACCTCCCCTGTGAATCCCACCCTGGGTTTGTTTCTGGCTGTTGTTGAACACGGAGGGGAAAAACCTTCCTAAGCAGGATGCTGTTTCTGGACTGCCTCCTCACCCCAAGGATGCCTGCTTGGATTTGCTCTGCCAGCGATCGGAGCACCATGAAACTCCATGGATCACAAGTACGAGGGGCGTACATAATGTAGAACAAATGAGACGTCTTTGTGTAAATCTGAACTGCAAATAAGTACATTAGGATGTATTTTGTGCAGTGTGCATGGGCAAAACACCTGTCTCCAGCCTCCTTTCTGCAGGATCTGCAGAAGAACAGGGGTATAGTCCAGTTATTTTAAGATGTTTGGATCAATGGTGAGCACTTGTGTGTTGCACAAGGGAGACTGGGGTCGTTTCTCGCCAAAGTGGGGAGGTATCTGAACAGGCAGTGGATCAGAGCAGTGCAGGGAGCCCCCAGGCAGCTTTTAAAGTCTAATTTTAGAGAAACTTATTTCCATTATCGGTTTGTTTTGTTTTTTTTTAAATCGAAGGTGAGCTGTTAGTCATATCTGTCTTTATATGAAGAGGGTCTCTTTCTTCTCTCTTCCACCTCCCTCATCCTATCAGTTTTTTTATTCTCTTTTAATTTTCAGTTGGAGATAAGTGGATAAACTACATATCATTCTGTGGACTTCGAACATATGCAGAGTTGGAAGGAAAACTGGTCACAGAGCTCATCTATGTTCACAGCAAACTGCTTATTGCTGATGACAACACAGTTATCATCGGTGAGCAGGAGGCTTGCAGGAGGGGTTTGGATCACTCGGTTGTATCTGGATTAGTTCCTTCACTTCTCTACACCGTACTGGGTGCAGGCCACGGTGCTGCGTGCTTTTCTATGCTGTGATTTGTTTCTTGTGAAATATTTTTACTGTTTAAAAACAAAAGCAACAAACTCAACTCAAATTCACCAGGAGGGTTGGTAGGTAGGAGGGAGGAAAGGATTTGGAGGGCTGTCATTTAATTTGTTTTTTCTGCAGAACGGTTTGAAATCTCTGTGTAACAGTAAAGAGAATCCCAGTGCAGGGAATATTGTCCATCTGTCTTGTATCAAACTCTGCTCGAGCAGGAAGACTTGTGAGACTTGTCATCTGTTCCTTAAAGAACAGAATGTGCCGTAAAATTTGGAAGGTTTGGACAACATGTGTCATTTATCAGCTCCATTTCCTAAGAATGGGGAAATCTGTTGTAAGAGATCTCATTTCATCCGCTTCTCTTACCATATTTATTATGAGATCACAAAGCAAAGACAAGAGACTTCAAGCTCAGTGTTCTACATTGCAGCAGAAAAGCCAAATTTTAGCCTGTTTCTTTAAAGAAACTCTTTTCAATCTGTTACAGCAGCAATAAAAACTTTGCCAAAGAGTAACTTAATACCAGATTTTGCAAGACTCCAATTACTCCCCTCTTTCAAAGCAACAGTTCAGCCTGTAGTCTTAGATGACCTGTGGTGAGGTTTGCTCCTCTGAGGTCAGATCCCATCTTCAGTTTGCAGAGCAGCCCAGAGGTGGGTTTAATCGTACAGCAGAAGTGTTGTTGCAACTGATGACTTGGGGGACCTGAAACAGCTCTTAATTTCTATTTTCTGTACCTTTAAGCCTGAGGATGGATTTTCATACAGCATGTGCATCTGTGCCAACTGGTGAGATGATGGGGAGCCACAGTCATCCCTTTTCCACCCAAGAAAGAGACAGTGCATGGAAATAAAATGCTAATGGGTCCACCGTGCAGGAGATGGAGATGAAAGGACAGAGGGGCTTGGCTCATTCTTCCTCCCTTGAGGAGGGACTCTCCTTGAGCTCATTCAGTCTCTGGGATGACTAAATGGCTAACTAGTGCCCCAGTATGGAGCTGGGGGCTGTGTCTGGACACATTTTTTTGTGGTTTAGTCATTTCTGTGGGTTAATGTCCTGATAACTCCTATCACTGGCTACATCTTTCTGTTTCCTTGCGGCCAACAAGCACTGTTGTGTCCCCATCCCTCACATTCTGACAGCTGCATAGATAGAAAAGGAAACCTACTTGCGGGGGAAAAGCCTCATCTGGTCTCAAGCGGTGCTCTGGGTGTCAGACTCCATGTGGCACATGTGGGCTGAGGAGAGTCCGCACTGTGGCGCAGAGTCAGGGCTGGAGCCACTGTGTGAGCCCAGCACCCAGACCCTTACATGGGTGGGGTGGGGTGTTTTGGAGAGGGACACCAGCCCATTCCTCCCTCCCAAAAGGTACAACCGGAGCCATGTAGTAGAAAGGCAGCTTGGGGAAACTTCTGCTGCTCTTCAGCAGCTGCTTTGAGGGCTGAAAAGGTTACTTCCCAGGGTATGAGCAGGGAGCTGTTCACAGGATGCTTGTGGTGTCCCCCATGGAAAGCACCTCTCTCCTTTCTGAGGTTTGTTTTCTATGCAGTGTGCAGTAGTGTTGCAGCAAGCACAGGGGCAGGGAGTAGAGAAGAAATATCTCCTGTGGTTGGAAGGTCCCCCAGAGCCCTGGGTTCTGCTGCTGCCTTGCTGTGTTAGCAGGGATGGTGCCTGAGCTCTTGTGTCTATGGACACAAATGTGCGGTCCCAGCAGGGCAGGAGAGTCTGTGTGTTGGTTACCCACAGTGAGATGACATCATTCTTCCTAGATCCAAAAAAACCCCAAAAACACTGCCGTTGAAATGCAAATAAAAAACTTCCCCTCTTTACACTACTAAAGGTAAGAGCAGATTTACTCATGGGAGCCCATCCTGCATCGAATAACGGTATTCAAACCAAATGCAGTAAAGATATCTGAAAGCAATGAGATCCTTCAGCAAAAGTATCTGCGAAGTTATAGAGAGGTTAAACTCTTGAAAACATTTGCCCCATTCTTGGCCATGACTTAACCTTCTTTTAAACCTGTTGAAGACTGCAAAAATTAAAGGGTGTAGGTTTTTTCCTCCCCCAAATCCTGACTCTGAGTCTGTGTAAGGCAGCTCCCTGGTCAGAGTTTTACTAGCAAAGCTATAGGCGGTCCCACATGGAGCTAAGGGATGTGGAGGGCAGCGCATGCTGATGGAGGACATACAGGAGCATCTCATGTAGCATTGGTGCATTGCTGGTGCTTCGTTTCCCCCCTTGCCAGGCTCTGCCAACATCAACGACCGCAGCATGCTGGGGAAGCGGGACAGCGAGATGGCTATCATCGTGCAGGACACTGAGACCATCCCCTCCGTGATGGATGGAGAGGACTACAGCGCTGGGAAGTTTGCTCAGTTGCTCCGGCTGCGGTGCTTCAGGTGAGGTGCCCAGGGCTCGCCGAGCACGGGCAGCCAGCAAGGAGGCTGGCAGGGCTTGCTCCTGCCCCTCAGCCTTTTAAACTGGTGGGGTTGCTGCTGCTGCCTCCTCAATTTTAGCGTTGCTCGGTTTGGATTTAGCCCAGAGTGTGGCTGCTGTTTCGCTGACATTCGCCTTTCTCACACTGCTCCTGTCCTCGGCTCAGCAGCTTGACTTAAAAATTGTTTAGCTCCAGGATTTCGCTAGGAGAGCTCATAAACAAGACAGTGATATTTTGCCTCCAGGTCTTGTTTTCACACTCTCTCAATTTTGGGTGGTGGTGTCTCTTTCTAATGAAAGTTTCTTCACTGAGAGCAGCCATCTGGCCCACAACATGGCCGTTTTTTCATTAAGACCGTTTTCTTCCTTTTTTTTTTTCCCTTCCACCCTGTTTCCCATCTGGACAGTTATTGCGTAGAAAAAAGGAGAAAACCGAGCAGTATTCCAGCTGACAGACTATTGCAGGGGACAGGAGCAGGAGGGTGCTGGGAGCATGAAGGGTTGGACAAGTCCCAAAGAAACACCCTCTTCTGGCATTTCTCAAGAGGGGCATCCCCCTGTGCTTCAGCTTTCGTGAGCATGATCCCTTTGTCTTCTCAGGGTTGTCCTCGGCGGCTCTGATCTCAATCCGGAACACCAGGATCCCGTCTGTGACAAATTCTTCAAGGAGGTGTGGATTTCTACAGCAGCTCGCAACGCCACCATCTTCGACAAGGTGAGGAATGTGGTGCCCTCCCCTCCCTCCTTCCCATGTGGTAGCAGCAGATGCCAATGGGAGAAGCAGCATGGGGAGAGTGAGGACAGCAGATCCAGCTTCTGGGGTTGGACCTTTAGAGATGCTTTGAGGGAACTAGTAATGTCAGATGTAATAGCTGTGGAAAAAAAAAACCGTGGAGTTCACACATCCTCAAAGTGTGATGTTGGCCCAAGAAGGCAGGAGATTTGGTTTCTCCTTCTATTTGTATCAGCTGGAGCTTCAGTGAATGGCTGTGGTGTACTTGCTACTTCTAGTTAACTTTAACATCACTGGAGTAGAAGGAAATTTTGCTTCTTGTTTTTAATGAGCTTTTGCAGTGATCAGAAAAAGCCCTGGGGCTCCCCCTCTGCCTGTTCCTGCCGTATCACAGATAAGGCACATACCTCTTCCCTCCCTGTTCTCCTGACTGTTAATTAAGTCTCTCCCATCCCAGGGAATCTGTATTAGATGCTTTGCCCTTTCTCAGGACCTCTGCCTTGCAGTATTTCCCCCACCCTAGCGTGCTACTTCTTCTTTCTGTTTTCATCAGGTTTTTCGATGCCTTCCCAGTGACCAGGTGAATAATTTAACCCAACTGCGTGATTTCATCAGCAAGCCCAAATTAGCGACCGATGATCCTGCGAAAGCAGCAGAAGAATTAAAAAAGATTCGTGGGTTTTTAGTACAATTCCCCTTTCGTTTTCTGGAGGAAGAGTACTTGCTTCCCTCCGTCGGAACAAAGGAGTCCATGGTACCCATGGAGGTGTGGACTTAAGAAGATGCAGACTGCTTTACGTTTTCAAGTCTGGTTCTCTAGAGACAAGCTGATGAATGATTCGGGATTTTGGAAAGGTTTTTATTGCAAAGGGAAGTGAAAAAGATCTCCAGCTAGCTAATGTGCCTTTCTCAAAGGTTTTGGTGGAGGAACTTGAAGCAAATTGACACTAGCAAAGGAGAGGAGCAGAAAGTCTTGGAAATTATGGCAAATGAGAAGTTTAACCTCTGGAGGAGTTACTTAAGACAACTTCTGAGCACCTAAAGGATGCAGGCCACTTCCTAGGACAGGAAAATAATCCTGATCAATGTTGTTACTACTGCCAGCTGTATGTTGTGGTTGCATATGTACCATGATCCTGCTATGACTGCAGGAGTCGTGGGCTGTGTGTGTTTCTGAGGCTTTCAGGTATCTGTGCCTTGGCTTGCTGAATTCCCCGATTTCACTCTTTTGAATGCCATCAGAGCACCTCATGCAGCTCAGGCGCTGTTGGGAAGTATTTGGTGCTGCCTGGGGTGATCCTACAGCTTGCCAAGTGTAGGTGTTTCACTTCTTAAATGGAAACAGGCTAACAATCTTGTACCAGAATGGACATTTTGGTCTCTTCTCCCCTCTGGGGCGGGGGGAAACTCACCCTGTTTCTACCCCAGCTAGAGCAATCAGCAGTTCTCATGCAGCATGGTGCTGCTGAGGTCTCAGCCAAGGACAGCCTCAATGGAGCTGGAGGTGCTGGAAATCACTAGAGTTTGCTGGCCCCTGCAGATGCACAACATGTCTGTTTATACTGTGCATGAAGACATTCTCCAGGAGAGGATCAAGGCTTAAACTCAAGTCTTGGATATCCAGAGCTGAAAGAAAGTGAGAAAGTAATGGGACAGATACTCAAAAGCCAGCATGGGCTGAACTAAGCCCTGCACTCGAGGTCCTCTAGTCATGCATTTCTGTTGCCGTACATAGGTAGACCTTTCTTTCCGTCCCTTTCTTCCCTGTTTAAAAGAAGGGAAAGCTGGAGCTGGCACCATGCTCAAGCTGAGCTGACCTGTGGCTTTGTAGATCAGGTGAATGGAAGGGGAGCAGTTAGCAAATCCTCGTCTCTGGTCTGCTTTGTCAGTAGACCAGTCACAATCTTGAGCTCAGTCATGTAGCATATGTCTTCCTGAGCAGAGGTGTAACTCAGCATGCCCAGTCCTGTTTCCATTTCTATAAGACAACTTCCAGAGCTATTTCACTGTGCAGTAAAGCAGCAATTCGATTCAGCATCCCCAAGCAAAACACTACTGCTCCTGGGTCTGGACCTGGCATAGTGGGTGCTGTCCTGGTTCTTCCTCCTCCATCCTGCAATTTGCCCCGTCTCCCAATTTCATGTTCAGCTCCAACTGCAGGCCCAGGAGAGATGTTCCCCAGCAATCGGCAGTGCCGTGTCAAACACTAAGCGGTCAGACCATTAGAAATGGTCAAGAAATCAGAAGTTGGATCTGGAGAAGTGGGAGGCTGAGCTCCGATGCTGCCACTGCATCCTTTGCTAGCTGGTTTAACCCTGTGCCCAGTTCTTACTCAACAGGCCAGGTGAGCTGGTATTGATTTTTAGTTTAGAAGCAAGTTGTGTGGTTTTTTTTTTCTGTCTCTTCCAACAGTTTCACCAGTTTTTAACTGGAAAAGAATCACCCCAGTTGCTTAGCTGTCCCCAACAGACAGCTGGCACTACATTTCGGCTGAGTGCCTTCTGGGTCTTCAGACCTGTAAATAGGCACCAGGTAATTCTGTACCTCCTGCATCACCTAAGTAAGTAACAACCCCAGACATTCTTCCAGGGCAGCCTGAGTCTCAGCCCCTTCCTGCAGTTTCCACTGGTTTCCACTCATGTTTTGTAGATGCAGTTGCCTATTACACTGCTTTCTAGAGTGGTTGGTCTGGTGAGCCTGTTGGAAGTGCTAGTGCTGCATTTTATGTGATGATCTTTGGTCCAGCGGGGTTGATGCTTTTAGGTGGCGTGTTGTAAGCAGATAAGTATGTTCCTTTGATTTTTTTTTTTTCTTTTTTCTTTTACTTAAAAAAAATTTGACCTGGGGTCACCCCCTGCAGAGCCAGAGCAATACGTGCCTGGACCGTTTGCAATCAAGAAAGATCAAAAGTGTCTTGTTATTTCATGTCTTTGTTATTAGGAGAGAAAAAGCTCTGAACTATGTTTTTAGCTGGTTTAGTCTGAACAAAGCTGCTAACTTTGAACAATTACAGCCTGTCAGAAAGTCACTGTAAGTTGCAGAGATCTGTATTTGTAGCTGAAAAGGAAGCGTTCAACCCCACCACTCTTATGTGGGAACCTTGAAGTGCAAGACTTCTGTCATCTTCCAAGTGCTCTTATTGTCCCTGTCCTCATATTAGCAAAGATTCTTGTAATTGTTAAATTATCCTTATATTGTCTTTTAAGGTGGTAGGGGGCTGATTACTGGGGGCTTCATAACTCCAGTCGCATTAAGTCTGCCTCTGACACGCTGCTTTGGGGAAAAACCACCCAGATTCTGCACCACTCAGGCCCACCCTGTGATGGCTGCTGGTCACAAGCAGAACCACAGAGGAGAAATTTAATTGACTGATTCTGTAGGAAGAGGTGCTAATTAAGAAGGTTTATCTTTATTAGAGTAGCAGATGGGCCTCATATTGGCTCTTCATCTGGAAAGAGGTTTCCCTCTGCAGGAACAGAGGAGCTGCGCTGCACATCCCTTTCCTGTGTTGGTGCTAAATTCCTGATACCAGGAATTTAGTAACGTTCAAGTGCAAGGAAGGTGTGCAAGGCAACCTGGGCTCAGTGCAGAGCGCCCTGCATTCCCTGGAGCTCATGGGGCCAACAAACCCCCATGGGTGCTTGCCCCAAAGAGGTGACAGGGCTGGAGCCGCTTCCAGGGAAGCATACTTGGTCACACACACAGTCAGAGCTGGCTCCTCGGGTTCCTGTCACCAGGAGGTTTATTTCTTATATTAAGAAGCCTGCAAGGTTGAAAACTTTGAGAGAGTTAATTCCTGCACCTAAACAATCACTACTTCTTAGTCCATAAAACCAGTGTGGGTTTATTTTTAATACCTCCAGACTGGAGAGGGTGGCTCACAGATGTACAGTACTGTAACGAGTGATGTGGATTCAAGCACTAGCAAACCCAGAAACAGGAACTAGTTCTTGTGGCATTTATTTGTTAGAAGTATAGGAAATGAGAAGTTCTCCTGAGCTCAGACTTTTTTGTAATTCAACCCGAGTAGAACTTTTTTCTTTAATTTATTCCTTAACACATGCCACTTTAAGAATTCACAGTCCTTACCGTATCTTTTTAATAGTCTGGTATTTTAAAATATGTGTTTTATTGTGTAGATGTTGGACTGGATAAATGTTTCATTGTAAAGTTAATGCATGGTTTAAAAAACGAGAGAGAAAATGTCATCATATGTAAGAACTTTGCTGAAAAATAATTTGTAGGACAGCTGCTCCAGTGCTCCATGGCAGATGCAAAGTGCTCAGCTCAGTTTCTGGTCCCCTGGTCTCAGTTTGTCGCCTGACTTGATGTGACCTCTGCTAGATTAAACTCCAAACACTCCATTTTTCCTTTCTTGTGTTCAGATGTCACAACATGATTTTGTAATCCTGGTGCTGTCCCTGGGGGAGACCTCAGTGCAGGTTTTCCCAAGATGGGACCCTGCCATTAATAATTTACAATATCTTTATTCCTTCCAAGGAAACATCCATGTACAATCACGCTCAGATGTTGCTTGCTGTTATTTCAATGTCACAAATCTTTTTGTGCACTTGCAGGACAGTCAAGGGGTTGTAATCTGTGCCCAGAGGCTGCATTGGGGGAGACATTTAAATGAATGGTCTTTAGGTTCATGTCATTTCCTTCTCTTCCTGCCGAATGTAAAAACTCAAACCTGTACTGGTCCAAACTGACACACCTCCATCAGCTGCAGAGCTGCTGCCCTGCTTTTCTGGCAGGAAGGACTTGGTCTGTAGAGTGCAGTGATGGTCGAGATGAAGAACACAAGTGGTCTCCAGACCATGTACGTAGGTAGAGGTTGGCATCTCTTGGGTGGCCCAGAAGATGTGAATAGACTCTCACATTTTCTGGCACTTGTTCTGTAATTTCTTTCAAACAAGCAATCTCTTCTGCACAGCTGAGATCCTTCTGGAACCAGGAGCTTTGCAGAATCAAGGTTTAAACCAGGAGTGTGACGCCATGGCAGTGAATCAAGTTCAGCATGCAAAACTAAGGTGGAGCAGACCCACAAACTGGACGTTGACCACTGAATGCAATGATCTCTTGGAGTTACTTTTTTTTTTTTAGTTCCTTGCCTGCTTTCTTGTTGTATATTCCAGTATTTGTGATTATTCTGTTGTTAACCTCCCAGTGTGTCTTCATAAAATCTCCTCCATGTAAATAATTCCAACTTACCTCTTTCCTGACACTCGGGAAATGAGAAAAATGTTTAAAGTCATAGTTCTGGGAATGTTTTTCTAAACTGTGTCTAGCTAAACTAATGAACATAAGGAGAGCTTCCACTTGGGGTGTGAGTCTCTGTGCGTCTCTACCTTCCGACAGTGCAGTTGTGAACACTGAATATCCCTTCCGTGAAGGCTGCTGGAATTGAGTTTTGTATCCTTGTTTCTGCTAACGATTGCTTTTCTTTCCACTCCGTTTGTATCTGGTAAATGAATGTGTATTAATGGACTGAAAATACAACTGATCATCGCGTTGAAACGTTCGGCTTTGGTCTCATTCCTGTTTGGTTTTGAGACACTATCTCCATCCCACTTGTGGGGCTGGGTTCTGCCGTTGCCTTGTGTTGGCAGTGCTGCCCCAGCAGCTGAGATGTGATGGCAAAGGCCTATAATCACAACAAAAAAGGCTAGACTTGAGTCATTTGGGTTTTCATGGGAGAGAAATTGCTCAAGTGAAACAGCATAGAAAGAGACAATTTGGCTTCTTATAATCAACTTAAAATTCCTGTTTTAAAAGAGTTTTACTAGTCCAAGAGCATTGTGAAAGGCACGGATGAAAACGGAATTAACTTGCCACTGTTCCTTTTAACTTTCAGTAAACGAGATTCAGCAGAGAGAGAGGGAAAGGCAGATGACTGTTTTCCTCCAGGGCTAGAAGAGATGAATAAAGCAGCAGTGGCATTTCCAGGCTGTCTTGCAAACTGAAAACATATGAACTTCTCCATTTCTTAGGTTTCTTCTCCTTCCTCAAATGCCGAAGGGCTCTCCGCATCTTCAAAACTTCCAGATCCAATCTGTGCCCTGGATAAACACAATAAACCAAGATAATGGAGCTCCGGGGGGGTGGGGGGTGGTAAAAGGCAGGCAGCTGTTCCTAGACAGCATCGCCTTCTGCTGCCACTCCGACATCTCCCAGCTAATTACAGGCTTGCTGCATCACTCTTACCAGGTCTTGCAAGCAGCAATAAGAGGGAGCAGGAGTGATGCAGGGAGCTGCCGGTTCACGGCTGGATGAGGAGGTGCTGGGTGGTGGCAGTGCTGGCACAGGGGTGCTGAAGGGTGGCTGCAGCTCAGGCTGGCAACCGCTGCTGGCTCTATCCCCCAGGCATCGCTTGGTTCTGTGCTGGCAGTGCGGGAGAGCCACGGTATCTCGGTGCACACTTTTCTCAGTAGGAAATTAATGTGTAGCTAGAAGAGTTTAGGTCTCAGTTTGCAAGAAGGGTCTTTTCCCTTCCCTACATAACATAGGGACCCCGCTTGAGGCAATGTTGCTGCTTTTGCTGTTTTCCTTCCCCTGTACCTAGGCACGTAATGCTTTTACTGGGCACAACTTCACACACCTCCACCAGCCCATTAACACCACAAATGGACACCAGCTAACAGGCTGTAGCTGGCCCAAGCTGTGCAGGGGAGGCGGGAACGGGCCGCCTCTGGCACCGGTGATGCCAAAACTCCCTTTAACTTTCCTACAGCCAAAAGCGTTCGCTTGATCAATGACTTGCAAAGCCTCTAATTTGATGGCTTCTCGCTGAGCAGAAAAGCAGCCCACGCGTACCCTGAGCACAAAGCGCAATTGCTAGTATATTTAATAGACCTGTACTTTCCAGGATGGATTTCTCCAGCCACTTTTATACCAAGGCCATTCCTGTCTCCCCTTACAAGTCAACATTGTTGATGGGTCTGCAGGCATCTGGTGCTAGAGGCTGGAGAAATCCTCTCCTCCCCCCCAGTGTCGAGCAGATCTGCTCTCTGGGCCTTCATTAGCCACGTACTTAGGCACCGAGCTCTCAATAATGCGTCAGCTTTTTAATTAGTGCCAGCCTTTGGCGTGTATGAAATTGCTAACACTCTGTAGTTATTTATTTTTGTAGAGGAGAAAAGTTGGGAAGAAAGAAAGAAAAGGTTTTGTGAGACAGGTGTAAAGGCACATGAAGAGAAAGGTTTCTTCTGACTGTTAAAAATCAATCTGGTTTACTTACCCTGCAATTGTGCTGGCTCTTCAGATTTTCAAGTACATCTCCGAAGCGCTGATGCGGTGGAGCGAAGGTTTTTAAGAGCTTGAGTCAGAACAGCACAGTGAGTGAAATGCTCAATTTTTTTTTATTGGAAAAATTTAAAGTGACAGTTTTGAAATTGGTTCCACTGCTTTGATTGATTACTCAGAATATTTAGCGGAAAATGATTATGGCAAGATTTTCTACTGAGGCTCATGGCTGGGATGGAAATTAATTTGCAGCAAGGGGAGGATGGAGTTCTTGAAAAAGAAATGATTCTGCAAAGGAAACTGTTTATACCCAGAATCAGTGATGAGTAGTCTCTCCATATTCAGCCTGATCTCATTAATAAATATCCCGTGAGTTCCCATTTGAGGATAATGGAGAGGAGGCCAGGGAGATAGTGTTATTGTGGCTTCTATTGTCTGGTGATTACTGGACACCCATTGGGAAGGGAACCTGAGGGACTCTGAAGGTGGTGCAAGCACAAGAGAAGTCTAGGTAAGAGATGGACACACCTCTTCAGCTGGAGAAACCACCAGGGCCAGGCTTTGTGGTGATTGCACTGGGACTTTGGCACCCCTGGGTGCACCACACTGTCCAGGCAGATGCCATCCCACCACCTTGGTCGTCTTCTCTTATCCTTGCCAGGTTCTTTCATGCTCCCTTATGTTCCTGCAAAAGACACAGCTTAGAAGCAAGTGTCACACAGATGCTTCAGTGTCTCCCAACAGATGGCTGCTCTCTTGCTCCAGCTCTGTCCCAGGATGGGAAAGCTGAGACCAGCTGGGAAATAGGGGACAGGCAAGCTGGGCCTGGACCTAGAGAGATACCAACCTTCCCAGCTCCCTCCTGCCCACAGCTTTGGAGCTGTTTCCTGCTCCTTATGTGCTGCCTTCAGCATTTATCCTCCAGTTTATCCCACAAAACAGGCAGAAAAGTATTTATATTCTCTTCTCTGGGTTGCCTGCCTTATTTTACTCTTTACCAACCCTGGTTAAAAGACCCCAACCAAGCCTCAGTAGACTCATAGGCTGGAATGCACATGCTGGATGTCTGAGACAAATGCAAATCGTATCCTTCAGGAGACAACTCAGTGTGTTGGCCTGGTGTGTTTAAATGTTGACTTGAAAGATGGGTTTGGAACTTCAGATTTGGGGTTGGTTTGGGGTTTTTTTACATTTAGGATTTTGTGTTTCAGACCTGCTTCCTCTTGAAATAGATATATGGTTTATGAAATACAGCACTGTAACTTCAGAAATATGAAGTAGGTACTGTACATGGGATTAACTTTAGACAGTATTAATGGCTTTCTTCTTACAGAAAAGCCCCACTTTGGCCAGTAGCGGATGTGGAACTGGGAATCTCCTGAAACAAAGGCAGCTGTAGCCACAAGCCGCAGGCCAGTGCAGTACAGCAGGAGTAGGGTGTTTGTCTTCAGGTGTCTCATGTTTTTACATAGAAAATCCCAGGTGAATTCCGTATAACTGTTAGGACTCTGTGTTGACAAGCACATAGTGACTGGAAAGAGTACAGCAGATACTGGTAAGAGAATTATACTGTCTGGATGTAACCTGCACTTTTAATTACATGAAGGAATTTAAGCTATGTTTCCTTGGGGCCACACCAAAGTGTGATTTCATTGATAGGTCACTTTTAGGTAACATTCAGCCTAATTCCTCTTGTTTCTGCCACAGCTTGAGAAGAACAGCCACCTTGTCAAGGTGAGCGTAGGGATGCTGTGCCGGTAGCTGAGGGATGCTGGTGTAAACTGAGCTGTATTCTATAGCCCTCTGGGACTACACAGTAGGGGTGGTGTCCATCTCCACACCTGCTAGGACTCGACCTCCAATTTGGGTTACACCTGTCATCAGGATGACGAGGGTTGGAACACCTCTTGTAAAGGACAGGCTGAGAGAGTTGGGGCTGTTCAGCCTGGAGAAGAGAAGGCTCCAGTAAAACCTTACCGTGGCCTTTCAGTATCTGAAGGGGACCTATAAGAAAGCTGGGGAGGGACTTTTTACATGGGCTTGTAGTGGTAAGATGAGGGGTAGTGGCTCTAAACTGGAAAAGGGTAGGTTCAGATTAGAAATTAGGAAGAAGTTCTTCACTATGAGGGTGGTGAGACACTGGCACAGGTTGCCCAGAGATGTTGTGGATGCCCCCTTCTTGGAAGCGTTTAAGACCAGGTTGGATGGGGCTTTGAGCAATTGGATCTAGTGGGAGGTGTCCCTGTCTGTGGCAGGAGCATTGGAACTGGATGATCTTTAAGGTTCCTTCCACCCCAAACCAATCTATGATTCTATGTTGGCAGTGGTTGGGCACACACTGAGGACCTGGAGCCTTGCAAGGCAGGTGCTTGGAGGACTTCTCCCTGGGCGCTGCTCCCCAGCTTGGTGGGGGGCCCCTGCTGCACCTCACCACCATCCCAGCCCTTGCCTGCAGCACTGCCCGTCTCCATCCCTTCCAGCACCAGGAGGAACAAGCTGGAGGCCTGATGCCACCTAGCAGAGATGCATCCCCAGGGCGAGCTGGTGCATAGCAATGGATTGAACTTGCTTGAGAAATCCTTGCTGGAGAAAGACGCGTTGCAGTGTATCCAAACTCACCCTAGAAACAAGGGCTGGGTGGCTGCGGGCCTCTAGAGGGTGCTGCGGGCTCAGCGTGCTCACCCACAAGAAAGATGGGTGCTGGCTTTACCGGGTGGCTGTGAACCTTGAGCCTGGGTGCTGGGTCCTGCTGTCCCCTCAAGACCCTACGGCCACAGGAGGTGGCAGCTACAGCATGTAACCCCATCGAACTCTCTTCTCCACAGTGCCCCAACTCCTGTGGGAGCCTCTCTCAAAGGGATGCAAAACCCTTGGAGTGCACCCCCAAATTTGGCCAGGACTGAAGATAAGCTGCTAGGAGGGGCTCGCAGCCTTGCCCGTTCCTTTGAACATGGTCACGCTGAGCCATTTGAAAATGAAACACGATGTGTACCTTGTCTGGTTGGGCTTCTGGATGTCCATCTCCTGCCCAAACCATGATTCCCAGAAGGCTGCATTAGCTCTCAAACAACTCGCTCCAGTATGTATTTCCACTTTGCTTCCTTGCAGCCTATATCGGTGTGACATCAATTGTGCTGGCTACAAATGCTTTACAAACCTCTTTCCTGCTGCAGGATGATCACATTATACACAATTACACACTCTAGGAATTTCTCCTGAGATCCAGCTGGGTACAGGCTGGAGTGGCAGAGGAGCCAGAGCGTGTGTGAAATAATGAATCATTCATTCAACCTTCCGCACTGACTTTAAGCTCCAAGGTTGCGCCAGCGTATGGTGAGCTGTGCTAGCTGCTTATTATCTAAAAACAAAAAAAGCCTGAATCATCTAGATCATTCCAAATTTGGTTTTCACTGTGTCTGTATGTTTTCTGTGTCTTGCCATTTCATTATCATTATTTTTTTGTATCAGAAGCATTTAGGTGGAATTTAAAACACCACAGGTAGAAGTCTCCCTGAGCGGAAATGTGCTCTTTCAGAGACCTTCTCAGAAGGAGCAAAGTCAAGATGTACATGACTGCAAGGCTCCTGTCCTCAGATAGAGTCAGACCAGTGTCCTGTGTTACCAGTGGCGGTGGTGGCAGCAGCAGCACCGTGGTGCCCCTGTCCAGGGTTCTGTGATGCTAAGAGACCTAAAACCAGAGCATTTTCCTGCCCTGGAGATCTGACAGCCTTATGTAGCACAGAGCTCATTGGGAACACGGAGCTGCTGTTTGTCCTCAGGATGGGTGGGGATGTAATGAGGGGGGGGGTCCTATTAAAAATAAACTGATTATTTTCTTTGACCTACTCTTGAGTCCCTCTAGCAAAACTGTGTGTTGTAATGTCATGGGAAGGACATGTAGATGGACATGATGAAATCCCCCTGTAAGGAGCATGAAGCCCACCAAGCCATGTTTGCTGTCCCCAGGCACGCAATGCTGGCGTGGCCACGGTGCCAGAGCTCAGTGCAGGGTGTTGCAACACCCCATGTAACAGAACCACCACCTTCCTCTTCCTGACCAAGTCACACCAGAAGGAGTTCTCCTGCTCTGCACTGCTCTCTCTGGCCTGGTGAAGCAGCCCCCTGCATGGCACCATGTCAATGAAATCCAGCTATATTTTATTCACTGTTTCATCGTTATCTGCCAGCTCAAAAGGCTGGAGCATATTTGTTAGCTAAAGATTTCCTTTTAGGGAGCTGGCGGCAGATTATCCTGGCTCTTTCTAACCGTGTGTAATCTGAACTGTCACCCACCATATTACTTCTGGTAAGGCTACAGCACGGCTAGAGTGGAGCCAAGGCACCAAAAAGCCCCCCTCACACAGGATGGGATGGGACCTGGGACCTCAGGGGTCACACCACCTCCACTCTCAGGTCAGCTGAACTTACCTTTAGTTTCTTTAACCCTCTCAAGGCGTGTATTCTAAGGTGCAACTTTCAGTTGTTTATTTCTTTTTAAAGTACACTGAAGTATAGATGCCTGGTTCTAGGATCTGCAAAAGTGCTGAACATAGCAAGAGCTGGGACAAAAAACAAGTGAGCTGGCCCCATCTCCTCCCCACGGTAACACCCAGACATGCTGCCCAGAAGAACCATCCTTTCTGAACTGGTTTGTGTGTTCTCCTTTTGTTCACTATGATTTCTGTTAGATTATGTTCATGTTAACTTATACACAGTCAAGTTAATATGGGATTTACTGATACCCAGGCTTTTTGCTGGTTCTCTGATGTCGCTCTCTGACTGTGATAAAATGCAAGTGGGTAATTTCCAATACTGCATCATTTTCATCCCATGTGCTGCTTTCTTTCTGATTAAACGGCCACTGCTGTGGGTGGGTTTACTGTGGTTCATCTGAACTCGGTATTAGGCTGATGCGCTCGTTGTGTTCCCAAATGGCTTCATCTATAATGTCAGGACCTGAAACAAAACACAGGCAAAGCTGGTAAGGCAAACACAGCTGTTTTGCATACCTGGAAGAAGCTGGTGTCTCAGAGTTGCCTTACAGGTTTTTTTCATTATTTTCAGGGGTAATTTCAGGTCAGCTGCATCTCAGCTCTTACACCAGCTCATAGCAGAGACAGAAAAGGAAAGAAAACCAAGGCTGTAAGAGGGCCTGTCTATTTCAGAAGCTCATACCCTATTTTCCAACAGGAACTTGGGCTTTTAGCAGCCTAATTGCCATTGACTAGCAGTCAGACTAGCTCTTAATGCTCCTTTTTGCAGAGGAAAAGGCTAATTCCCTTGCAGCAAACAGCCTGTGTCAGCTGCGGCACTTGCAAAACTCGTACTTTGTTGTACACGCCGTTTGGTGCTTCTGAGAGCACGATTGCTCCTGAAGTGCTAAACCTGCCTGTATTGAGGATGGTGGATTTTCTGTTAGAACATGTCCAATGTGCTTCTTAAGATACTGTGTAAAGCACTGAAATCTTCTTTAACTACTAAATAATCCAGAGAAAATTTGCAGACAGGTCTCTTCCAGGGCTGTCGGCACCTCCCCTCCATGCATTTTGGCGAGGTGTTGCTGTATGGAGGGGATTTATCCCTCTGGAGATGTCTGCAGCTTGCTGTGGTCTTAAGGCTCGAGGATTTCACTAATGAGTTTTAGCAACGAGTGTCTTTGGTCAGGTCCTGCCACTGATGATCAGCTGAAACCAGTGAAAGCATTGCTTGCAGGAGATGAGCTTTAGTATTTAATCCTATGAGTATTTCATTGCGATCAACAATGTCTCTCCAGGTGGAAAGCTCCTTTTTACTTGAAAGGTTGGAACAGGTGATCTTTGAGGTTCCTTCCAACCTGGCATTCTATGATTCTATTTATCCACCTTCAATTGGAAACTGGAAGCAGTAGAAGGGGAGCAGGACATGTGGGACTAGGGAGTGAGGTGAAGGGCAGGGGATGGATGTGGGAAGCACTGGTGGGCTCACTGCACCTGCCCACCACCTGCCAAGAGACCTCTGGATAATGCTGGTCATCAGAGAATCCAGCTCAGTATCTTCAAAATATCTCCACTGTGTATCACTTTGGTTTACCATCCCTGTCCGGTTTGTCTCACTGCCTCAGCCACCCACGTCTGTGTTCCCTGCTTATCTCTCATTGCTGTTATTGCACAGAAACACCGTGTGACTTCATTTTATGCCATTACTGGGCTGTTGCTTATCCCAGGTAAAGGGTAATTGTATGTTTTCAGCACTCAGGACTCTTTCTCTTCCAGTTCCTATTTCCCCATGTTCAGTGCACGGCGTCTATGTCATTAAAAGTCAAGTGGCCTAGAATGGATGGCAAGAAATGAATCAATTTAGGAAGTATCCTCAGTTTCTCTAGAGTTGCTGATGCACCCTTCTCACCAACCTTTCTTTCATGTCACATAACCATGGATCTCTCTCTCACTGGGATGTGCAGAAGACAGCCAGGGCAGGAGGACATGGGACTGCGCCTGTAGGTGAAATGTCCAGTGCAGGTCCCAGCTCACCCCATGCAGCAGCAGGACAGACTTCCCACCCCGGTGGCATTGCAGACCCCATCTCACAACCCAGCTGCACCTCATCGCTGTCCACGCACATGCTCATGGTGGAAAGGGGCAACAGGATACAACTCAGTGCTACTCACTTTGCTCAAGTAGGACTTGGAAGTGGACTGAACCACTGGCTCATTTTCACAGCCCCCCTGATGGTCACCAGGGAGGAGGACACATTGTCAGAACAGGTTTAAGCTCATCTAGTAGGCAAGGGCACAAAAATAGCTCCTGCCTTTGCCGCTGCCCCAAGCCTTTCAGCTGGCTCCTTGGCAGAGCCTGGTTTAGAAAAGTGCCAGTAACAAACTTGTAGATGGACAAATATGGTCTTAATACAACAGTATCAAAGAAGTGGTCTACCCCTAAACTAAACTACAAACCCAAAATCTCAATGCTGCATATCAAGCCTGATGGGACTTTTCAAAGCGTTTTCTGTGAGCAGAGCCATGAGAAAAGCTTCCAGTGAGCTGGTGTCTCAGCTCTCCAGAGCTTTGCATTGGACATGGCTGAAGCACCACTTTGACGGTGTCAGATGGTGGTGAGGGACAAAGAAGTCACTCTCCCATCATTGTCATATGTGGTGCATCTCTTCCCGCTCATCACCACACACTTTCAAGGGCTCGATCTTGTACCTGTTGAGAGGACGAAGCTCTCGGTAACCTCGGTGCCGGCTGAGGTGCTGCCAGTGCCAGGAGCCACAAACTGAGAATCACAAACTTCTGAAACCACAACATTAATTAAATATATAATGTCACTTTTTAAATCCCCTCCTTTAATACACTGGCTGCTTTGAGCCTGTAGGGGCCAGAATTTCAAAAGAAATTTTCCAGTTCATCTTTCCCACTCAGCACCGGTGCCAGGGGAAGTGGGGCTTGGTCACGTGTGTGTCATTTAGGGTTGATCTGCCTTTCTTGCCAAGGTTTTTCTGAGTGTCCTGTTTTGTCCTCAGCTAATGGCTTCCGTGTTGTAAGTGACTCGTGAGAACACAGACTGCAGGCTCAGATGTGGGCAGGGTTTCCTCCTGCTCCGAGGATCGGCCCACTCTTTTCTGCTTTCTTAACTGAAGATGGAGTCATTCCACTGAACGTGTAGCACGCCTCTCAGAGATATTTTCAAAACCACCTAGTTTCCTGCCTGATGTTTTAGTAGTTTCTCAGAAATCACATGTTAATGCTAAAATCATCAACTTATTTAAATACAGCCGTTTTCTTTGGTTCTCTATATCCCCAAGCCGACCCAAGTGTTGACCATGCGCTCCCCATCCTGGATGTCCCTTCACTTCCAGGTCTCTGCTGCCCAGTGGGAAGCTGCACAGCTAGGGTAGGGGAACCTTTCCGCCTTCTCTGTGGGTTTGTCTCCTAGTACTACCTGACACTTGTGTTTCAGTGACTTTTTCCCTGCTGTAATTACTCAGGGATCTGCTTGTCCGTCTTTGTGGCTTTCTGGAGGTATTTCTTGGTGGCGTGGTGTAATCTTCAGGGCTCTTGGGGGGTTAGCCATCCTTTCATGCTGCATTTGCAGTTGCAAACAGTCATTAGGTCAAATGGCAGTGGAAAGGACACGGCCATATTAGCCAGGGCTCTTCTCTGGCTCTTCACCCTCTCAGAGATTCTCCTATCTGTACGCGATGATAAAGACTTCAGCTGGGATTTGTAGATGTGAAGGCTGCTCCATATTGCAGGCGGGAAAATGCCCTCTGAGGGTCACAAAACTGATGTGGAAGGAAGTCTGCTGTTTCTGCAGAGTCTTCTGACATGATTTGTAAATCAGAATATCTAAACTCTACAGGATCTGCCAGGCCTGAAGCCAGCCTTCATCTACATCCCTACCGTGCAGCAACATACTGCAGACCTTCCACACATCAAATCCAGACCCAAGCAGCTGGAGATGGTGAAGTGGTATTTTTGGGTGCTCTGATGGATGATTTTGTCTTTCAGCAAGTCAGAAAGTCCCATGCCTTTGAAATTCTCCATCTACTTCCTAAGCATACAGCACATACTGACTTCAGTGAACATTTGGGTTAGCTTTTTTAAGCTTTTCCTTGTTATGACAGGACCTAGAAACCCTTTTTAAAAAAAACAAACAAAAACACAACAGCATTTTCATCTAATTCCAGGAGGAGTTCTTTCATAGACTGCCACATCTCTACGAAGGCATGAGGAAGTAAACACCTCTGAGTGAAGCCTCCACTGAAAGGCAATAGCAGTTGGCTCAAACCCTGTCTTCCTACTCAGATACTAACACTTTAAGCACTGCTCAGATAATTCCTTTAGGTTGCTTTAAGTACCTCTAGTTGTTTTCTGACTTGCTTCTGCTTTGGATATTGACTATGAGTGGAAAGCCTGAAAGATCAGATTTGGAAAGTCTGTTCTGTGGTTTAATCTTTCTTCTCTTTTTTTGTGTATATAAAGGGCTTTTTCAGGGTGGAATGATGAGTATTCGACATGCTTCCAAAAGGGCAGAAGCTTAATGCCTTTGTGGCTCTACCTTCTTTGCAAAACGATCTATCTTACAGGCCATAGTGAAGACGTCGATTGTTAGAAATATATGAAAATATGGAAAAAACCTATATGCTAGGGAGCTTTTGGACTTGGATTTCCTTTGATCTCAGGGGTCTCTGGACACAACGTATGCGTGGACACCACTGAAGCCCTGTGGGACCTTTGTTGTTGGCACCTTTGGTAACTGCAGTGCGCAGTTCCAGTTCTGTAACCCCTTTCTCGAGGAGAGATGTTGAACCCTACCCACACCTCAGGACAGATTATTATTTTTTAAAAAGAAACAACCTCACTGTTCCTGAAATGTGTCTTAATTAACTCTCAGCAATTTGCATTTGACAAAAGATAGAGCCAGTTTCTCTTGTTCTACTGATCCATGTTTAATGCCAGATGTGGGTGGCTTCAGGTCAGGTGTTTCCCAGGCCCGGGGCTGCCTTTGGTCTGCAAGGCAAGCCAAGAAAGAAGAGCAAAAGAAAGAATATAAATACTGCTTATCTCAGGGTAGCCCAGGTCCCTAAGATCAGCATCAAAAAAACTTAAATAATTTTGATAAAAGACGCTTGAAAATCAGAACAGCTGTTCTGCCCCGCAGACAGGGTTGTAAAGCAGGTATCTATGGGCACTTTCCTACTGTGGCAGGTGGGTTCTGGAGAACGTCCCCGATCCAGCAGCTCCCGTGTTCTGGGCCTTATGCGTATCGATGTTATCCTTGAGATCTCGGCCAAGAAAGCAGAAATTAGTATTCCTCTGTGGGAAGATGGTTTGCTGGTGGCAAGGCTGCGTTAGGTTTTCCTGCAAGCGGTGTAAAAAATGGGATTTTGATTGGTTTCTAAACAGTCACAATTGGCATGTTTTAAATGACTCTAAAAGATTTGACACCCTCCTGAAGAGCGGAGTTGCCCTTTGATGGATATTTTTCGATGCCTAAGAGGCACAAAGGAAAGAGGTTAATTGACAAAACAAAGTCCTACATCACGAGAGTGGCACGTTCCCAAATAGCGACATGGAAACGTACGGCCCAAATCAACACCACGGGGCTGTTGCTGTAGCCAGGTTAGTCGGAGACCAACAAAGGCATCACCTCCTGCTTGTATCTGCTGAGGAGCCACACGTATTGCTACGTACAATTCCTCATTACCTAAAAATTGCAACTTTATATTTGAATCTTAGGATGCCAATAAATAATACAGCAGTGCTTCAAACGGCGCGAGTGCTTGTTACCCTGGAAAAACCTCCTGTATGAGTCTGATCTACAGACACCAAAGAAGTGTACAATAAGCAGTTCTGCTGCTTCTAGCACCTTGCTGGGGAAAAGCTTCCAGACTGTTGTCTCCTTGGTGACTGGCCCTTGGTGGGAGCCCTCAAGAGAAGGCAAATGCAAGTGCAGTGGAAGGGGTGTAAAGGAAACCTTGTGTCGGTCCTGGGTGCCAAATATTTTGGGGAAGAATAGCAGCTTGGAGGGGTGCTGGGGGGTAGTTAAGCTCCTGAAAGTGTACCATCTACTGCCTCTTCCTCTGTAGTGCCCCAGGACTTTGCTATTTCAAGACACTGTGCTGTTCCCTGGGTATGAATCTGTGGAGGTAGTTTTTTTTTCCCAAAGAGTCCTTGCTGGTTTTCCATTTACTCCCCCATTGAAGTGATTACAGAGTTTTGTCATTGAACAATGCTTAAGTGAGGGAGCGATTAACTATTTACAGGTTGTTGGTTCTTTTTCTATAGCTATAGGAAAAATCCTGGCAGCAGGGCTCAGAGTGTAGACCTGCTCAGCAGCAAGGATGGAATGGAAAAACTCTTCTCTCCCTGGAGATGAACGCCTATCAGCGGAAGGACAAGTGATCAGTAAGTGATAATGAATCAGCTAAAGTGCATTTGAGAAGATCAATAGATGCAGGTTAGGCCACATCTAACCATTCATTTCTGAGTGTCTTTCAACACAGCCACAAGTTACCATGTTAGCCTAAAACCCCATTATTATGTATTTAACCGAGTATTAATTTTTCAGTATCGTTCGTTCAGTTTGGGCAGAGTCCTCTAACTACTGCATTACCTGGGCAAGCAATGGGCTAAACCAGCCTGGACTTGGGGAACCAGAAAAATTACACTGACGCCAGCCATAGGGCCAAGCGGTCACAGAATTATTGGGAGTAAGTGACCCACGTGTGCTGGTGGAATAAATCATGCGCCAGGGCCCAAAATAGAGCCCAAATGTGCTTTTTTGTTTGCTTTACTCCTTTTCCTGCTGATCTTTTGGAGAATGATCCAAAGCTCAAACCACCTGAAGCTCTTGCTAATTGGAGAAGGCCTCGTGTGTCATTTAGATTTACTTGTTCTACATACACCCCCTCATGATATAATTAACAGTGGTGGCTCTGTTAGATAATTAAATTTAGGTTTATGCAGAGGTCAAATGACCTGGGTGGTTTATATGTGAGCTGATGCCCTTCATTGAATAAATCAAATTTACCCACCCAAGGGCAGAGCTGTGGTTCATGAAGGTAGGTGTTCGTTACTCACCGGGGCTGACCAAGACAAGGGGCTGCCACTTTCTAAGAAAAAAAACATTTTCACATTTATCCACTTTCCAAACGGGGATAAAATGGCAAAAATGACTTGCCACAAACCAGTCCCAGCTTCTTTGGCAGTAGAAATGCCAGGTATGGAGCTGATGAAATGCAGGGAGCTGAGCCCAGTGACTCCAACTGCAAGATTTTGTTTAGATGCTCCTGGAAGAAAAACAGTATACACAGAGACAGTGATACACAGTTCCTTGTGGAAAAGAAACGAACAAACAGAGGTCATATCTTGGAGACTTCATTTTCTACAGAAAAGCTTCTTGCAGAGAACAACTGCCCAGCTCTAGCTCTTCCTGCATCCTGGGCAGGCACCGGTACGGCTCACGTGGCAGTCCCAGCATCTCAGGAGGCCACCGGGCACACACCGAGGCCGCTCCTTTCCCCCAAGCAGCCTTGAAGCAGCAGCACTCACTGGAATTTTTCTTTCACCTCCCACTAACACTTTACGGATTTCTCACGTTGGTGACAACAGAAGGGTCCTCTTAATTTTTGCCACCTTGGTAGGTGTTATAACTATATAATATAAAATATTATATATATAGTCATAGACCATAATTAAATCACAGTTTAGCTTGGGACTTGGCATTCATGCTGAGGATCAGGGCAGTCTCTATTTGCAGGATTGGGCTTATCTATATATCTATATTTTCTTTATTCCTTATGTGTTTGACAAATAATCCCGTGTATTCTTGGATAGAAAGCACATTAGAGCGAGCCAGCGTCCTCTCTCATCCTGTTTGTCCTTCCTTTCTCTCCCTGAGAACAATGAAAGCAGGAGGAAGTCTCGCATTGGTTTGTTACTAGTTTCCAGGCAGTTTTGCTTCCAGCTTCACAACTACGAGCAAAACATTGCAATACCCACGTTTGAACAGACACGGACGTCTGGTTTAAAAAAACACCACCCCAGCACCACGGAAAGATTCAGGAGGGTGCTCATATGTTCCCTGGCATTTATTTTATTGACTTGAGCGTTTTGATCAAATTCGTCTCTTTAAATGCGAGCGAAGAGTGATGACTGTGCACGATATCGAGGAGCGATGATTTGTGGCTTGGAGAAAGGGAATAAATCCAGGCAGGCTGCTGTCACTGCAGGTGCCGCGCAGCCCTGCGCGCCTCGCCCACGGAAGGAGACTTCCGCTACCTGCCACTTCAGCAGTTCATTACCCCCCCAAAAAAATCACATTCTGCTGCACCCTCGCAGCCCTGCAAGCCGAAACAAAACGCTGCTGTTCCCATCCCCAGCTCCTCTCAGCCCTGCTGCAATCAGGACTAACAACACTAATAAGCCCCTGATGCAGTCCCTCCGCTGTCGGCTACCCAGTGAGCGAAGGGAGGAGGCACCAGCGGCACCGACTTCTGCAACCGCCTCAATGGTTCCTGTTGCTCCTGGGGAGGTTTCAGCAGCTACTTCTGGCCTTTCGTCTGTTTGTCTGTCCCTCCCAGCCCAGCTCAGGGAGGCTGCACCTCCCAGCACCAGCTGCAGCATGCAGCCTCTCCGCAACGGCACAGTTGTTTGTAATACAATTTATTATTTTAATTTTTTTTTTGGAAGCACATCTCCAAACAGAAAGCATAAGAAAATCCCATCCGCCTGCCAATTGACTCATGTGTAGGGTTTCCGCTTCCCAGATCTGCATATTGTAAGCTCCTGACACAAGTTGATGTTGTAAGTACAGCTTCCATACGGTTCCCTCAAAGGCAACAGATTTTTTTATACATATATATTTATATATGGCACCTGGTTTGGCAGAAACCACATCCGAAAAAAAGGGAAATAAGGAAAACAGTACAAGCTGAATCTACCTAGCTATTGCTGGCTTTGGTGGAGATTTGGCCGATTTCAAGGACAGCATAAACCTCAGGTTCTTACTCAGGAACAGTGTGAGAGTGGATAGGGATAGGATGGCTCCGGGGAGCAGAGGGAAGAGGTCACAAACCCAGGTCTGACATCTGGACCCAGCTGGAGAAGGGCCATTTCCCAACCCATTCCCAGGTGCCTAAAGCAGACGGATGGCACCAAGCAAGACAAGGCCCTAGAGCTTCCCCATGCTCCAGCCTGGCAGATTTTGGGTTCAGTACCTGAGATTGGGCAACTTTTCCCACCAGACTTGACAGACACAACTGTTCTGGCACAGGGGTAGGGATCCAGGTAGCCGGGATTTTTGTGCCCGCTATGTCAGGGGGTAAATAAACGTGTTTGTGGGGCTGAAAGCTCCAAGGATACGCAGTACGGTTCTCATAGGTGTCCTCAGCGCACAACACCCTGAGTTGAAACAGTGCATCCCTCCGGAGGGTCCTGATGCCGTAAGTAAGAGGCACACGCTGCTGAGGCCGTGCCCCAGCCCCGAGCCTCGTCACCCCGGCCATGGGGGTACGGGAACCGCGGCCGAAGGACGACGGAGCCCACCTGGGCAAGGAGGC
>VWZK01010125.1:26727-38903 GCA_013396935.1 Baryphthengus martii | reverse complement strand
CCTCCATCTGTTGCCTTTGCCTTAGGGTGTGGTTCCCCCAATCTCTCTCATACTCTGATACTTCTTTCAGCTCTGTCACTAGGCTGAGTAGATGATTCACCTGCTCATACCACACACAAGGGTTGTTTCTGTTACTCTTCAGTACAAGGGACAGGTTTGGGATCTCCCTGCAGCTGGAGACCTGCCCAGCCCCAGGTTTGTGTAGGAGCTCCATCTGGGTCCCCACATTCCTTCTGGCAATGGCTTTTGGCCGAGAAGAAACAACAGCTAGGTCCTCTTCTGGCACAGCCATGACCACCAGTTGAGTTCACCTATCAAGCTAGGAGGGTGACCAGTTACCACCAATTAAACTTACTGCTTGCACTGGTAGAGCTCTCAGATCCCTGCCTGCATCTTCCTTCACAAGCTGCCACGCCATGGCCAGATGTTCTGTGGACCACACGAGGCTCCTTTTCGGGGCAGTGCTCTGACAGCCATTGGTCTGGCAATGCCCCTGCCTCTACAGCCGCTCTGGTGAGAGCTGCCAGATCCTGGAGGGTCTCTCTGCTCCCCTGCTGTTTCCCTATGAAGGAAAAACCTCGGGAAAACCCCTGAACATCGAGATCTGCCATTCCACTGCTGGTGAGGCCAGTCGTGAAGCAGTTGATTTTGCCGAGCCAGTTCACTCTGAACACCTATTACAGATAAAGACTGACTCTGTGTCTCTGAAAAGCATTCTTAATGGTCTGAAGTTAATCACATCTTTTAGAAAAAAAATGACCAGCTTAAAGACAGCTAGGATTCCTCCCTGCCTTCCCACCAGGAGAAAGAAGTCATTGTGATTTTATGTATGCAGCAGAAAGGTTTCCAGTAGCAGACAAGAGAACATTTCTTAATCTTGATATAACATGAGTAATGAATAATTCAACACAGATACACTACGACAGATCGATACACTGTAATAAGATGACTTCTGTGCAAAAAAATAACTTTATTTGCATAGTCTTACTAAAAATGCAGATATGGATACCTAAGTTTTCCTATTTCAAATTAATCTTGCTCTTGATTTCACTCAGCACAGAAATCTTACCCAAGTCTTAAGGTTCCTGACCTCTGTGGATAGGAATCCCTGCCGAAACAAATTCAAGGACAAAGAAAAACAGCAGCTGAGCTGCCAGAATCCTTTGTTAAATCTAAGATGTGGGTACATAACTTATACTGCTAATCATATCTTCCTCTCATTCTGTCTGAAAAATACGAAGTTCCTGGGGTCATTTGGCTTCAATAGACTCTAGCTCTTCTCCACATCTTTTATTACTGGAAAGCCCTATCTAATTTGTCTTCCCCTGTTACTGTTTTCCAGTATTTCAATTTCCATTAAACTGCTTACCACTAAATTTACTTAGGATAACCTTGTTCCTTGCATGGGCTAACCTACATTTTCACTTGATTCTTATGCTATATTATTTCATGTATTATCCTGTGCTAGGTGCTACACACAAACCTATTTAAACTTCAGCTTGGTATGTTTATACAGGAGACATTACCATTATCTCATACTAAATGCTGCATATACAGATTATGAAAATCAAGACCTTGTAACAGTAAATTCTAGATCAGGTAATTTTCTCTCAAGTTACTTTTGAAAAGCTGACTTCACTGTCTCAGGAGATTATCATTGCTTAAAAAAATGAAATAAAACCCCATTTCACAGTAAAGCTAATTATACGTCTAATTCAATAGCGAGAGAAACAGCAGTCACAGAAGTACACCACTGCAGAGCTCTCAAATGCTCAGACTCATATCTTTATGTTATTCTCCTGTGCACATCTTCCTACTTTCATATCAAAGTAAAACCAAGAGAATTGTTTACAGAAAATGTTGGTGCAGAGTCTCAAGATAGTATCACAGCAAGTCAGTCCAAAAGCACACAGCTCTGAAGAAACATTTTTTTTCCTGCCCTATATCAATGTACATCAAGCACCAGGAAGTCCCCTGAGACCCAAAAACCTCCCTGTAACATACACAACGTGACAAGAGCCTGGACAGAGAAATTAGACCCACAGCAGCAACCAAAAATTTACTTTGAGAACCTGAACAGGTGAAAAATGATGTTGATGCTATCTGACTTAAAATACCCTTGCTTCCTATATGGAGTAACCTGTATATTTTACCATTTCACTACATCAGTGCACTGACTCTGAGGCATGGGAGAAGGGCAGCTGCTTCCACCCAGCACCCAAGATTGAGATCAGGAAGTTAAGACCTTGTCCTAGCTCTAGCACCCTTTATAGTAGACCTGTGAAATCACATTCGTCATGGCACCCAAAAGCTGACCTCTGAAGCACTGGAGAATACCTCTAAATAAACCAGATGGTGGATTTTATGCTGAGACACAGAAATATCCATTAGACATGGAGAAGGGAGTCTGAGTTTGCAAAGTTTTGTCTTTGTTTCATAATGAATTACTTACAAAACAGCAGCAAGTTCAGTTCTGTGAGATGTACACCATGACTGAGGAGGGAAGAGGATGTCACATGAAACAAAATCATCATTAAATTAATAAAGGCTGTTCAGAAGTGGTATACGTTTTCTCTTCTGGCACTTCTAATCTTGGAAAAAACATGACACTGGTTTATAATGAATCTCTTACTACAGAGTACTTATACATACACTTTATCAGCACTAAGCGAAGAATGTTTCACTGCAGTAGATAAAATAATTCAAAATGTAAGCACTGGAGACATGCTGACAACAAGTTAAAAGGCATCAGTGCCACGGTAAAGTCTGAGCAAACTGTTACTGTGAGTATTAAAGACCTTGCTAATATTAGGTATGGGTTCTCACCATCCTATATGATCATACATTCCCACTACATACACAAATGAGACCCCGATAATTAAAAAAAAAGTAGTAGTCATACTACTTAAGCAGTTTTACTCTGTAAAAGTTGAACTTCCGCAGACTGCATTCTCAAAACAGTGCCATGCAGGTTACACTGAAACAGATTCTTCAAATTACTGCAACAAAAGCAGCTCTGAGTTTGAAAAGTCTTTTTCATTAGGTGGCAGCACAGTGTAGCTTTAAAAGAAAGCCTATCAGGAGGAAAACTATTATTCCACACTATGCTTCTAGACAGGCTGCTTATTTAACCTCTGCTGCCCACATCTTAAATGTGGACATTTAAACCAATACCATAACTAAGAACATATGGACATAAGCATAAGACAATCATCTACTTCTGAAAATGAACTTGTAGTCGGGATGGCCAAAATTTGAAAGGAGTCAGTTTATACTGACACCACAGCAATACAAAGTGAGACATTGTCTCACAGCCAGAAAGCAAGGATTTTTCCTCCTTCATACTGCAGGTAACTACTTAAAGACATTACATTTTCCTAGATGTAGTGCCATCATTCCACCTCCTCTCTTGCTACCAAAAACATGACAAAGTATATTGGAACAATCTTCCACCTATTTCCTAACGCACAGATCAGAACCTCTAAATTCTGAAGCCTTGGTATCAACAGCTCATACATCTCCCATGTGGAAAAGCAAAACTGTATTTCATTGTCACATTATTTAGATACAACATCGCGGAGCAAGAACATACAGTTGTTAAGTTATTTTTAAACCATCTCAGAAGTCAAAAAGGATGTTCATCTGCTTATTTCACTCTGAAGGCAAATTACTTCACTCTGCAGGCAAGTTACATCACTCTACATTAAATGGACCTTTCAGTTAATGCTCACCTTTCAACTTTCAAAAGGTTATTCATTGCTTTGTGAAGTTCTTGGGGAAAGTAGTGAAAAATTAGGTTCAAGTACCTGGTTACGAGGACAAGCTGGAGAAGTGGGCACAGGTGAATCTCATGAGGTTCAACAAGACCAACTGCAGAGTCCTGCACCTGGGTCAAAACACTCCATATTATCAGTACAGGCTGGGAGATGAGGAGATAGAGAGCAGCCCCACACAAAAGGACTTGGGGGGTGCTGATGGATGAGAAGCTCAGTAAGAGCCAACAATACATACTTGCAGCCCAGAAAGCCAGTCACATCCAGGGCAGCATCAAGAAGAGTGGCCAGCAGATCAAGGAACATGATTCTGCCCCTCTGCTCTGGTGAGACCCGACTTGGAATACTGTGTCCAGTTGTGGAGCCCTCAACACAAAGACATGAACTGATGGAGCAGGTCCAGAGGAGGGCCACAAAGATCATCAGACAGCTGGAGCACCTCTCCTATGAGGACAGGCTGAGGGAGTTGGGCCTGTTCAGCCTGGAGAAGAAAAGACTCCAGGGAGACTTTATAGCACCTTCCAGTACCTCAAGGGAGCCCACAAGAAAGCTTTGGAGGGGCTGTTTACAAGGGCACACAGCAATAGGATGAGAGGCAATGGGTTTAAACTAAGGAAGGGCAGATTTCCTTGGACATTAGGAAGAAGTTCTTCACTATGAAGGTGGTGGAACACAAATGGGTTGCCCAGGGAGGTTTAGGAAGACCCACCCCTTGTGTTATTCAAGGTTAGCCTTGATGCAGTTCTGAGCAACACAATCTAGTTGAGGATGTCCCTGCTTACTGCAGGGGGTTTGGACTAGATGACCATTAGAGACCCCTTCCAAGGTATTCTAAGTATGCTCCTCAGCAAAAATCAGTAAGGAAAAAGGAATTTAAAACCTTCTTAGTACAAATCCTGCATAAATACCATACAAAATGCACTGTCACTAGAAGTTACCTGCAAGTCAGTTCTTCAAGACAGTGCCTCAGCTGAAAGATCAAAGTGCTCAGACTCTGCAGAACAGGTAACACAAAAGCTTTACAGATCTTTTACTCTCGGCAGAGAAACCACATTAAGACTAGTTGCCTAAGGTCAGCAGTAGCTGCATCTGCAGTAAATTTGCTAATTTATAGAAGACTATTAAAAGCACATTGGTTTGAGAACTCTAACTGTAGAAAGCTCCGGAGCCTGATGTTGTAGCCTTCTAAAAAGCCAGTGTGCAGGAACACTGGCGACATCATGAAGTTAGTCACAAATCTAGAAGTCACATTAGATAAAGTCCATGCCATCAGGAGAGACAGGGATAAAAGCAGGTGAGATCAGGATACTGCACAAGTAAAACACAAAAAGCAGCATCCTGACACAAAGGACCTGCCATCAAGTATTATTTGACTGATGACAAAAAGAGCCTGTGGAACAGTAATTATTCCAGTTTGCAAACAAGACTATTGGTAATTTATCTCCCAAACCTACCACAAACTGCCAGCAGAAAAATACCAGGCAGAGGCATGTACCAATTAAACTGAGCCACACAAGTGTTTCGAGTTTAGATTTAGCTTTTTTTACCACACATCTTGAAAGGACAAGCAACTGCTCTGTAAGTATTACTGTTTTTTACACAATAGCTTACAGGAAAATGGACAAGTATCAAATGTTCTATTACTTCTCTCAGCAGTTCATGAACTCCCTACAGCAGCAAGAACAACTACTGAAGTAGGGTCTATCAGGCACACCTCTGAATAACCTCCACTGAACCTGCATATTCTCAGTAGGTTGCTAGAAGGTTAAACAACTAACAGACAGGCTTGAAACAAATGGAAATCGGGTGTTAAGATTAACATTTGTGGTATTTTTCATGGGTGTAAGATCAAAGTTTTAAAAATTTTCTTTAACTGAGATCTAAAACAGATCCAGTAGAAAAAAGATCAAACAGAATGCTGTCATGTCCTCCCCTACGAAATTCAAAGAAGGTAACTCCCCTTCCTCCCTAGATCTGTGGACAATGACAGCAGTTCTCATTCAAAGCCGTATGATGACTTCATCTAGTTGAAGAAATAGCTAAAAATGTTTAGGCACAGAAAGTGCTTAAACACAGAAAGGTTTGCAAGTAGCAGAGGCTGTCTTCACTATAAAGACATCCCATATGGTAACTATTTTTAGACTGTTAAGTATCAGAGGTTAGAGAGAAATCACATGGGTGTCTCCAAACTACCAGCTCCTCAGCTGATTTTTATCCTTTGCATAAAGAAAAGGCAAGTTGAAATAATTTTCAGAGCTAACTTAGCTCGAAGTTAAAAACTGTTCCCCTCTGTTAGCTTCCACAACAAAGCATTCTTTCTACTAAGGACCTGAAAGTAAAAAAGAAAACTGAAAACAAGCTTGTAACTCTTGAAAATATCTAGAGCATTCAAAGCAAATCAGCTGAGTTATATTTAAGCTGGTTCTAATTCACTGCAGTTGTATGTAATGAACCACAAAGAAAAGTTTATTAGAACAATAAAGGCAACACAGCTCAGCAGCTGAACACTTTCCAAATTTCCAACGTCCTTCAGTTGGCTGTTCAGCATCAGCTACTAAATGATCTCTGTACTGTAGCTAAGCATGTAAAATAAAACCAACACAGGCAACACCACTACTCCCTCCCTTGGATACATTACCAAGGGAGTACCAGACAGGCTACGCTACCAGGTACATTCAGACAGTTAATGTCAGTCCCTGAAGTACTCACCTGCTTTGAACACTGAAAAACAGAAATCCTTCTTGTTAAGGTAATTCATATACATTTTGACATAGGAGGTTCAGCCACACTGAAATCAGGTGAACAACCCAAAGTGTCTGCTGGACTTCTCATTTTTCCAACAGGTGACTACAAGTGATCTAAGAATAGCAGATCTTGATGCAACTTGGACAAATACTGGTTAAGAACAGATCCATACATTAGTTCTACACAAAAAGATCACTTAGTGATTCCCACACAGCACTACTTAGGTTTTATTTAAAATGAACAGAAGTGTACAGTGCACAGTCTCAGTGACAGATGGCTAAACTCAAAATCAAGATTTTGGAATATTGTCAATTCTCTCCACCAAGCACTTCTCAAACCTAAGCTCAAGTAGTTTACTGGCAACAAGTGGGAGTCATCAACTGCCCTTTGATATATTGGTATGTTTTTATGAAGGTCATTTTTTAAGACCAGGATTGCATCAGGAAGCTCATCATATCCTCCTCCAAAATTTTACAAGCATTTATCCAGTCTTACAACACACTTCTGGTCTCCAGAGCGTCTCCCGAGTCATTTGATTCCAGATTATCCCGTGCCAAACAGAATTGCACATAAAATACATAAACCTAAAACCACACTAAGTAATCTAAAGTATTCAAGATTAAGTTAAATGCAATTACTTAACCTTCTTTCTTCTGTGTCAGAAAGGGGAGAGGGAAGGGAGGAATGTGGTGCAGGAGAAGCTTCAGAAGCTTTGACAAGGATGGATTCACACCAGGTGCTTCAAAAACCACTGTCTATATGGAAAATAGGTAAGATTAAAGGTCCCCTTTCCATCTCTGGTAACAAAGAAGTGGCATGCTGAATACAAGAAACTTCATCAGTTTACGCTTGACAGCTGCACTCCTTGTTTAATATTAGCATTTAACACATGGAAAGATTCACAAATCCACTGAAGAGACACAGAACAGAGGCACAAAAAGCATTTGGATTTCAGAAAGGTTAATAATAAACTTCTTTCTTTGTGCTACAGGGAGCTTTCAGCTTTCTACTTTTTTAGTCAAAAAAAAAATACACAATTAAGCCAGCATCCTTAAGTAAACCCTTCAGAAGCAAGTCAGGTACACCTCAAGGAAAAGTTAAGATCAACCACACATCGAGGTGTAACACAGCAGCAGTGTCTTTGAACAGTCTTCCATATGAAGGGACGCTAATAGGTATTTCAGAAGTAGGTTAGTCTGCTCAAGCACTGCAGCCTAAAATTAGGACTGTTTCCCCCAGAAAAGCTCCTGTATTTCTCTTCCCTTTTGACTTTTCACATAGCACCAAAAGCATTTTATGTTCTATTAATCCAGAATTTCAGAAAATCCATGAGCACTATCTGCTTCCTCAAAGCTGACTTAAAACACAGACAGCAAGTATTTCTCTCTACCACCTTTCACAGGCTTCCAAACACAGCAGAAACCATGTTGGCTGGGAAACAGTCTTTGAACAGTAAATCAGGAACTAATATAAAATGGTAGAGAAAAAACAAATCATGAAAACTATCCTTAGTTCCAACATTTAAAAAAAACCAAAACAGTAAGTAGTGCAGTCTCCCAACTGTCACACCAGTCTGTTACGTTCTAATTTGCTTATGCAAAGTACAGATTGTTATGTTTCTCTACAGAATCCACTACAGCAAGTGGATGAGCTACACAGACTAACGTTATTAGCAAAACTCTTCTCTGAAGCACTGACAAGAGGTATGATTCCGGGGGTGGATTTTATTGAGACAGGTGGCAGAAAAGAAGCAGCAGGAATCTTTCAACAGACATCAGAAAGGAGCAAGTGGTAGAAGTGATTCAGCTGGCTGAGAGAGCCCACTTGACAAGCAAGTGGAAAAAGGTAGAATCAATTGTTTTGCAAGTTTATCACAACTGAATTACCTGACCCAGAATAAACTACACCAGTGTAAGATGACCTAGCAGATCCTGTTCACCTCAGGGAGCAATCTGCTCCTGGGACTGCTTGTTCCTTCTGTTTTTCAGTAAAGTGTTTGCAATTCAGTGATTAAGCAGCACATAATCATAGGATCTTGAGAACTCATTATAAAGGAGTACACTTTTACTACCACCACCATGAAAAAGCTCCTTCACCCCACAAAGCTGTGTTCCCCAAACACTGATGCTGCACAAGACTGAAAAAACATAAAGGAGTATTAGTCAAGTTTTTCTAGACAAAAGACGTTCCTGCAGGCTTAAAAAAAGTGAACCAAAGACTCAACATCTTAGCATTTCATTATTACTGTTCACAAAAAGCAGCTTCAAGAAAAGACAATATACCAAGTCAAACTGGCATAAAATGCTAAACCTTGTCAGTAAGGTAAGTGATGACAGCGAGAAATCAAAAGTCTTCATTAGGAGATCTCAAGGATGCTGGGAGCATTTATTTTTAAGAATCTTTATTTTTAAGCCTTGCAGATTTGAATGTTTCACATAGACTTAAAGCTACCAGTTTTCAATCCTCACAGCCTGCTATAGGCTTTTAGGCATACACTAGCTGTGCCAAGACACAGTTAAATCCCTGCTCCTAGAAAGATAACACCTCTATCCTATCTGGAAACCCAGACTATGCACAGCGTACCTTTTGTCTAGCTAGATGACTCTGAGGAGCTTTCTAAACCTAGTAACAAAACAAAGTTGATGTGTTAAGTGCAAAGACCAATGTCCTAGTAAGGAACATCAGTGCTTCACAGCACTGTCTATCAAGTGTAGAGTCACCTGCAAAAAGCAGAATGCAACAACCAAACCCACACAAATATGTTAACTGAATTTCAATTGTTAGAGAAAATTTCAGAATCTACACATAGAACAGACAAAAGAGATCTTTCACCTGCAAGCCTGACTCTGCAGACCCTGCACTGTTTCAACTTCCACAGTGGCTCCAGCAGTTAACACCTGTTTCCCAGAGTTGACCTTCAGCCCAAAGCATCATATTCACTATTCTTAAAATAATTGACCAATTACAACACAGAATCAGAATGTTTGAGGCTTAAAGTGACCTCTAGAGAACACTCGGTCCAATTCCTCTGCCTAAACAGGCCTACCTAAAGCCAGTTGCCCAGAACCACGCCCAGACAGCTTCTGAGCATCTCCAAGGTGGGACACTACCACCTCTCCAGGAAACTCGTGTCAATGCATGGTTACCTTCACCATTAAGAGCGTTTTCTGATGCTCAGACGGAACCTCCAGTGTTTCAGTTTGTGCCCACTGCCTCTGGTTCTGTCACTGTACATCACTGAAAAGGGCCTGCTCCAGTCCCTTCATTGGGTTCTCCCTAGTATGTCCACATCTCCCGAATTCAGAAGATCATAGACTGTCCACCTCCAGGCCTAAGCCAGGCAGAAGCTGCATTAAAAAGAAGTTAAATTTGTTTCTTTCCTAATTACTAAATACAGAAACCTGTCTCAAGAATTTGAACAAGAGCAAACATAGCTGGAAGTATATCAAAGGATGTGTGGAGTAGTCAACATGGATTCAACAAGGGGAAGTCATGCTTGACTAATCTGATAGCCTTTTACGATAGCACAACTAGAGGGATAGATGAGGGGAGGNCTGGTGAGGCCCCACCTGCAGTACTGGATCCAGTTCTGGGCACCCCAGTTCCAGAAGGACAGGGAACTACGGGAGAGAGTCCAGCACAGAGACACTAAGCTTCTTAAGGGAGTGGAACATCTCCCTTCTAAGGAGAGGCTGAGGGAGCTGGGTCTCTTAAGCTTGGAGGAGACTGAGGGTGATCTCATGAATGTTTATAAATATGTAAAAGGTGTGTGTCAGAAGGATGGAGCCAGGCTCTTCTCAGTGGCACCCAATGACAGGACAAGGGGCAGTGGGTGCAAACTGAAGCATAGGAGGTTCTGTTTAAACACAAGAAAACACTTTTTCACAGTGAGGGTGACAGAGCACTGGAACAGGCTGCGCAGAGAGGTTGTGGAGTCTCCTTCTCTGGCGACATTCAAAAACCGCCTGGACGTGTTCCCGTGTGATCTGCTCTAGGTTCCTGCTCTGGCAGAATGGTTGGACTCTGATCTTCCGAGGTCTCTTCCATCCCCTAATATTCTGTGAAACCCGATCCACATAAGATACCACTAGCTGAAAACTTAGTACTTTAATAAAATCTAAACTACAAGAATGTGATGGAACAGACTCAACCCATCGCTATAACTCTGTTTTCAGAGCGTTTTGGTCAAGTCTTGAATAGTTATTAACTGAAGGAGACTGTTCCCGATTCCAAGTGACAAGAAATTTTTGAACTTTCCACTGTGGACAAAAACAATTTGAAGCCTTCCCTGGTTGCAACAGCTACAGCATTTTCCCATTTTAGTGGCTTAGCAAGGAACCAAATATCCAGAAGATCTGAACCAAGAGAAGAGTAGTCACCATGATGTATTTCCAAATAGCTTCTTTGAAAGATGGGCACAATACAGAGACACCCTATTTCAGTTGTTAATGATGCATACCCTAGATACTATTACCCAGAAGGTTGTTTGAAGATGGTAAGGCATTCATCCAAAATCTTGTTTCTCCCACTTCTGGGATGCTGTGAAAGCACTTCTTTCACTGATGCCACATGAGAGCCACATGTAGCTAGGACATTTGTACCTACGCTAAGCCTCAGAGCTAGGCAATGATCCCTTGCATCTTTACAAGCAGTATGCATTCACAAAAATACAAAGTATGAAGAGAAAAGAAAAACACATAACCTGTGGTTAATTACCTAGGGCACTATCTGGTGAAACACCCAACAAGCCTGCAGCTCTCTTTTGCTTTTTCATAACAGAAACCCCTGAAGTTCCACATCCAACTCTGAACACACTCAAAAGGCAGCTTTCTTTATTCCTGAAGCTTCAAAATTCCAAACTTCATAGTGTCTGCACAAATATGAGAAATGAGAAATTTTGACAGTGATAAGTAGTAACCATATATAGACAGAAAAAGTTACTGATAATTGTCAGTATCATCAGTTTATGTCTCAAATCTAAGCCAATCATTTCCTTCCTGGTACTGCTCAAGTAAAACCTGTGGCACAAGTAACGCTGCAACAGACAAGTTGCTTTTTCAAGCAGGTTTCCTTTAATGTCACATACCAGTACTAACAATCTCATCCAATTTTAGCAGATAATTTGTCAGATAAGAGACTTCTAAACATTTCCCTTTATATTCTCTGTGAAAAAAAAGTCTCACTTTAAAAACAGTTGCCTGTACCAGGAGACAACCGGCGTTCAAAAATAAACAAGTCCAGCCCCACTTTTATTCTAAACTTGGAAGTATTTGTCTTAAGATTACCTGCCTCTCTTCAGAAATAGTGTTATCAAGTTTTGACACACCAGATACCTACCCAGCACATTGTGCATGGTACCACCTGGTGTCTGAAAAGAAACCTGACCTCAAAAAAAGAAACTATGCCAGGCTGTGTCACCACACTACGCCAACTTCACTTTTTCCAAATTACCTCTCTATCTAATACCTTTTATTAAATCAGGCTTTAGAGTAATTTTCATGCATCATGTGTTCTACCGCCATTCAAATTTGTTTGTACCACGTTTCTTTCAATCCATTAACTCAGTGAGTTAAAATCTTCCTCCTCAGTGCAATCTGTCATACAGAGCTAACATTGTCTTACAACTAGGAAATCTCACACAATGAATGATTCAAGCTT
>VWZK01010125.1:5623-26666 GCA_013396935.1 Baryphthengus martii | reverse complement strand
CTCAAAGCCCTTCATATTTGTACAGACTGCCAAAGCATTTTTAATTCTATCTTCTATTCTTGCAACAGCTCAGCTCAACTGGCACACAGGGTACAGTTTCAGCACAGAATGGAGTTAAACAGCAACAGATACATGCAACCTAAAATAGATGGCTCATTCTCCTGTGAGCTTAAACCTTAAGAGAAAGTCCTTCAAGTCTGGATGTGCTCACTAGGCCTGTTTTTACTTTTTGATAAGTCAAGGAACTTAATGAACTTGCCAACTGCAGTTATTGCTCTGGAGCTACAGGTCTAGTGGACTTAATGCACAGGTTCAGCCCATCTTCCAACTTTTCAGCATCCTCTTCTACCACATATATAGATGCCAACCGTCTGCTGTTTCTCCTATCCAAAAGAAGCAATTAGAGCCAAAACTTGTTAAAGCAGAGGAGTTCCTATTTGTGCCACAAAAACTAGAATGGCAAACACCCATACAGTCAGACAAGAGTTTCTGTCCAAGGTACTTCAGACTCACTCAAACCATATAAGCAGCAGCTCCAATTCAAACTCTGGTCCTCTAAAGGACAAAGATAATGGCAGAGTTTAACTCTTGGGATTTTTCTCACACAGTAACAGTCCAGAATCTATGGTATTTTCTATAAAGTTTTGAAGAAGACAAATAGATACTTCTAACCATCATGCCTAACATATAGCCTAACAGCCTGCAGAGGAAAGAAAGAAGTGAATATCCATGGTGTCACATAGGATTCTGAACTACCGGCCAAGTTGCATCTTTAAACACAAGGGTATTAATGGCTCTTAGGCAAGATGGAAAGCACAGCAACTTTTCAGCAAGTCAAAAAAAAATCAGTTTGCAGATTTTTACTTCATAGCTTTTTGTTGATGATGGCAATATATGTAAAAAGCAGAACTAAAATCAGACAGTGGAAACAAAGCTCTTAAAAATCAAGCATTTGTACCTGAATACAGAGGAAGCAAAATGTGGGTTTTTTTTCAGTCCTAGTAAGTTGCTGATTACACAAAGTGTACTTTAGGATTGGGGAAATTAATTCAACTTACCAGCACTGATAGAGACTTCGGTCAACTTAAGAAAGCCATTTGTAAAAAGAAAGGCAAAAGGAAGACCAAAGAAAACGCAGGCCTGCTGCTGAATGGGACAAGGAAGCTGGTGAAAATGGACATGAAAGAGGCTGAGATAGTCTGTGTTTTCTTTACTTTGATCTTTCCTGATGAGAGCAGTACAAATACCAGATGGAGGGGAATAAAGACAACAGATAGATTCTTTTCAGAGGTATCCAGTGTGAGGACAACATATTATGTTTAAACATACGAAAACCTATTCCCACAGCAAACACAGACGAGAACTGAACAGCTCGCGCACAGAGGATGCAGACTCTGGGCAGAGCAGAAGACATCCAAAGCCTGGCTGGACATTGTCCCAGGAAGACTCCTCAAGGCTGACAATGCTTTAACCCAGGAGTTGAACCAGAAAATCTCCCAAGGTAACTGCAAACTTCTGCAATTCTAAATCATTTCAGTCATTAATATAACTGAAACACCTTCAAAAGTTTTCAATGGACTAAAAGAGCTGAAGTATGCAGCAGAGGGCTGTTAACTACTAGCACCAGCTGTAATCACTAAAACAGCACAGAACACAAGCAGAATACATTTCAGTCTATGGGAAAGCAGAAGGGCACAACTGGTAAGGGTTACTGAGAAGTTTCCACCATTCCTAAGTGGAATAGTAGTATTCCACAGATCCATCATGTAGTCATTCTAAAATTCCATCTGCAATGACAAATGGAGTTCATTTACAATATACACTTAAATGCACTTGCAGGTACAGGAATACATTATGGTAAGCTTATAAACTTACAGCCCTGCCACTGTTACTGGCATTAATAGGTAAAAGACCCATGTCAAGACAAAGTTTCCTTCAAAAGAGCCCAGCCAACACTAACATTACCTTGTAAGAAAGTCAATACACTTAAATTAATAGACTTAACACAGAAGTTCAAGAAATAGCTTTATGATTAATTTTACTACTTTTTGACAAAGATACAACTCTTAACATACCAAACTGGTCTATCTCCACAATTCTGTTCTGATGTTTCTACCGCACAGTTTAACTTCTCAAGGCTGTTTGTGACAGCTTCCTTAACTGAAGTCAGACAAGGTACATCATATGCCTTTACACAGGCTTCAGAACTGTATTCTTCAATATTAAGGAACAGTTGTGCACAGGCTACAAAAAGAAAAAACACATTTAGGAACAAAACTAAAGCAGAAGGAAATTGTCCTCAGCTGTTGCTTGATCCGTTGTGCAAGTTCATCATGACTGTTCTGGGTTTCCGGGATTTATTCCCTTCACATATAAAACCTTGCCCATGGAATTCTTAACCAAGCAGACTTTCTAATGACATCTCCTGAAAGAACTAACTTTCACAGCTGTGTTAGAATTATTTCAGCGTATCTCCCCATATGTTTAATCTTTTCTTGCACATTTTATATTGAGTACACCTGTGTTCTTCTATTACAACCATCACTGCAGTGCTGTAGCTACCAAGGACCTCCAACTTGAACTGACAGTGCTTGTGCTTCCCACCCATCACCCTCCATTCTGATGGATGGCACAATAAGAAATTACAAGACACTGTTTCAAAATACTGAAGGACAAAATGACTGGACTGTTCAGTGATATCACTCAAGTTATCCATCTTCTAATTACTCCTAACTTCACATCTACAGTCAGACTTTCATGAAATATCTACCCCAATACTCAAGAATCCGCCTGCTTAGTGGAACCATAACTAGAAATAATTAACTGAAGTTAACAAAGCTAATGTTATTTTAAACTCTGCTGCTTATTCAATATACCTTTTTTCCTCATGGAATACGATTGTGAAATGCCAGATACAATATGCACAAGGAGGCATTAAAAGCAGAGCAGAAACACTAAACTGATGAACAATTCTGATGTTGTATAACCAGTGGCCCTGGCTTCCTGTCTTATTAGTGCCTTGGCTCATGTTGAGGGTGAAAACTGCCATCAGAAACAGCCTGCACCAGAACTAGCCACAGTTATTCACAAGTGGCCACTTCTGCTTCCACAAACTCCACAGAGAGCATCAAGCAGCTGATAACTCCAGCACAGCTGCATAGTTCCCTTCTTGATTCATCTTATGCAAACTTAGTGTAAGAATCACACAAAAAAACCAAGACAGCTGATACTTTAATATGGAAAACAGTAGCTTATTGCTACCGGACTGAAAAGTGCACAACTGCGGTATCAACTGCCTGCTAATTAGCAGCAGGCCAAACAATGAACATGACTAGAGTTCTCACAGGTTCCACTCACCTTATACATAAGGTAGACAACTTTGCAGACTATTACATCCTGCTTCTCATAGAAGAGGATGGAAAGCATGTAAATCAAGTCACTTACAATCCACATGTTAGCACAATCCTCTCCCTACCAAAGCACTTGTGGAGTGGAGGGAAGGGGAATGAAAACAAGCACAGGTCTATGTTCCTGTACCATTTCTGAGGATATTTTACTGATATGCAGCAGAAATACTGCAGGTTTTAAGGGTAGCTACACTTAGCTTGAGTAAAATTAATTTCATAACTAAAAAAACCTAAAAGTAGGAAAATGTTAGACAGCAAGAAGCTGTGTTCTGGCTACACCCACACAGCAGAGTAAGTCATAAGCACTTCCTAATCAAGGAACAGCAAAGCAGTTCAAGGAAGATACACTGCAGATAACTGTTGTGAAGTGTGCTTTTAGAGGAAGAGCCACAGAGACTGCTAGCTGCAATGAGAGCATTTCAAATACCACTCATTAATAAACTAATATTACCTTGGTTCACTCTAGAATCTGATCTTGAAAAGAGGATATTTTTTTATTATTAAGTTGAAAGCTTGTTACAATTAATTGGACTGAAAAGATGTATAAAAATTCTAAGAGGGTGATCAAGCATTCCTTTCGTGATTTGTTGATATCACTTAGAAAGGATGAGCTTGAAGGTCTCACCTAGATATTAGAGAGCAACTATTGTGGTAAAATAACTTATGAACAGAGTCACAGAAGAAGCATTAAGTAAGGACATCCAAGAGTTTCATCTGACTACTAGAGCTCTGAAGGTTCTCTCCCTCCCTAAAATACCAGTCTATTTCCAGGCTTCTCAAGTTTCCTTTGTAACTGTTGACATAACTGGGATTCGGCAGCTTGGATAGAGCAAGTTCTCCCATGTCATCAGCCCCACACTTTGATTGCATGGCTGGACCTTTACTAGCCCCACCACAACCCTTTTTTCTACCCCACTGCACTCTGATACATCAAAACTATTCTCAGGATAAAATCCTGAGCAACAGGCCTCTTCTCCTCAGAAAAGTGGGAATAAAAAAGGTAGAGCAAACTAGACTTTATTACCAACTCTATATAATTAGACTGAAACATTAACTTCACTTAATGTTCAAATTCTATAAAGGCCAAAACTAAAAAAAAATGCCTTATTCAACACTACAGTGGGTAGTTAATTATCAGTCCCACATAAGCAGTTTTAAACCCACTTATCTCCTCCCATTTAAGGAGAAAAATTTCTTGTTCGCCTTAAGAGATATCTTTTGGTTTTGAAGAGGTGATGTGTCTGTACAGGATGCAACCACTGCCACATAGACAATCCCAATCGGTAAGTGGAATGAATGTCCAGGAGGTGGAAGTGTAGTTTAGGACCCGTACTTTTAAGTGCCTCTCTCTAGAGGCCAGTCACATGAGATATGCACTGCACTCAAGAGGACTGCAGGCAGTGAAGAATGCATGCCAGTCAAGGCAAAGCAGCTGAAAACACACCACTGGCTATTTATGCTAAAATATTCATGTTTTCTAATTCTCCAAGTAGTTACCTCGTTTTCATGAAAGCTATTGTTTGACCTACAGAAGAGACTGGGAAAGGCTGTTTAAACATGTATTTTAGTTTCTTCCTCCCTACAAGTCCTAGGAAAATTTTTTACTATCATACTGCAAGTTACAGTATTTTTTGCAGCAAAGTAAGAGCAGAAAAAGGACAGCTAGCTATTGTTAAAAAAGCTGAGCCAAAGGCAATACCACAACTACATATGATCACTCCCATTCCCCTCTGCCACCACTGCCTTTCATGCTCAGGACAGTTCTTCACTGTATCTCTGCATCCTAATCCTAATGAGATCACGCAGTAGCGTGTAAGGCAGACAGCAAGTAAGGTACTATTGGTATCAACAAGTTGTGATCTGTTGGCCACGTACTGTTAAGTGCAGAACACGCATGGTTTTTACAGATTACCAGCTTGTAACCAGAAGCAGAAGTACACACTAGAAGCATTACTGTCAAAAGCAAGTGGTTATAGACAAAAGTTTTTACATTTTTCGTTTGCTATACAGAAGTTCCTCTGTTCCATTAAAGCACAGAATAGCAGATAGTCCTCCCCCTCTGCTATTTCAGTTACTATACTATCTATCCCACAGTCATTTCCACAAATCAGGAACCCGGAAAAAACACAGTTATCTCCGAAAGGGATATTCAAGTCTCACATATCATAAAACAGACTTACATTATGTCACTGCATGAACAGGTTTACTCTGATCACTACAGCCATCTTGTGCCTTCTCGTTCATTAGCCACTTCTTTACATTTCCCATTTCCTCTCAAGTCCTATTTCCTCTTGCCAAAAACTGTTCTAACAAAGATACAATGCACACACACCAAGTTACCCTGATCCACAGGACACTATGACCCACTTCCGAAAAAGCCTAAATCTGACCAAAGCTCAGACATGTTCTCCTGGAAGTGTGCCCCAAACTCCCTTTGCCACCTGAACCAGTATTCTGAAAAAAGCCAAATGCTACACAAGCTTATATACAAGCAAAGACTGACTATGTTCTACTTAGCACAGACAGATTGGGTCAGTGCTGGCCAGTAGCTCCTCCCATAGTGGTATTTTCTCTGGATAATAGGTGAGCTAACATGTCCACACAACATCCTAGCTGTCAAGGGATCCTCATTTGGCCCAGAATTGCCCTCAGGGCCTTCCAGAACAGCAACCCCTCTCATTAAGAGAATGGTCTGTGCAGAGGTGCATTATTTAGCACCAAGACTGCTCTAAAAGACTACTTAAAATCTAAATATGGAGTCCGTTTGCCTCTAGGCTGATCTCCACCAAGAAGATAAGGTGAGACAGATCACTATTTATTTTTTGAATACAGCAATATAAATAGAGAAACAGACAATAAATTTTTTTCCCTCACAGAATAACAATACCATGCAGTTCCTCAGAATCAGTAAGCATATGGTTCTACTACTATCCACAAAAAACTGCGGAAAAACTGTTAACTGAGGATAAGTATTAGGTGTAAAGTAGGCTCATAAGGGCAGCTGCCCACACAGTAGGCAACAATACCACGTATCTAATAGCTATCCCACATACCTACAGCCTGAAGGAGACCAAGAAAAGTGTCATAGTATTACAACTGCTAAAAAGAGTGAAATACTGAATTTCACCTTGAAAGGCACTCCGAAGAACAGTCAGTGGTTTCATACTGTGCTGGCACTGCTGGTTAAAACACCCCAGCTTAGGCTCGTCAGCTTCATCTCCACATAAGGCTTATGACACATGAACTGAAAGTTGTAGCAAGTCCTCCAAACCTGTGATCTCTTAAAAAGCACAGATGACAAAGAAGAATCCGATCTTGAGGTCCTCTACCTACTTTCAGCTGGGGTAAAGATGTTCAGGTCTGTGATCTCTTGAGAAATCCCCAATTGTTTCAGGTCCAAAGGTCTGAGGACCCTCCACTACAATTCTAGTTTTTTAGGTCAGATATATCAAGACAAAGCTAATGCCCAAAAGATCTTTCAACTATGCTATGAAAATTAAGTTATTTGGGGTTTTTTTTGTGATTTTTGGGGGGGTTTTATTATTTTGTTGGGTGTTTTGCTCGTTTTTTGGGGTTTTTTTATACCAGAGTTCAGTTGGTTTCCTTCTTTCTGTAATCTTCAAATCAAAAGACCCTGTCATGCCTCTGTTCTCTGTCCAATAAACCGTTTCATAAGCAAGAGGTAAACAAATCAGACCCATTTAGGTCAGCAAGATCTTCAGTCTGATCTCCCACCCTGAGCAGGCTCAGCCACATGGTTAAATCAAGTTGTTCAGGGCTTTATCTTATGTGGGCTGGACACGCTCCAAGGTGGGCTTCACCATCTCCCTTGACGCCAGGCCACTGCCCAGCTCCTGGGAGGAGGTGGTGTGAGGGCACTGGAAAACTATTTTTTAACTCCAGCATCTCTGGCCCTACTCAACTTGCTGTCTGCCAGGATCCAGGGTCTTCTCCCCCTAGTTCAGCTGGCACTGCTGTTAGGTCTCTACCTGCACAGGACAAGGCTGCACACTGCTCCTGCCTGAAATGCACAGGGGCCCTGGTAGCATTTCCTCTTACTAGTCCCGGTCCCTCCAGACAGCACGCCCACCTTTGAGAACATCACCCACACCCTTAGTTGCTGTCTGCAAACTTCCTGAGAGTCCTCTCCCTTTCCCCAGATCAGTGAAGAAAACAGTAAACGCAGCAGGTGGTAGAGTCCCCAGGACCTCCATTTGTAACAAGCTTCCAGGAAGATAATTGTTTGAAACATTGAGCTTTGAGCTGAAAAATCCTACTGTTTTTCCACCTATCTAGTTGTTCGCCCAAAGTTATAACAGATTCTGTGAGAAAACAGTTACGGTCAACTAAATGTAGATGACCAACGTAATTCATCTTATCCACAGAACTATGAATTTCAAAAGGTAGTCTGTTCCACACAATTTACTCTTGGTCAATCAGCACTAGACACTTCCAATCAGCTTTGTTTTAATCTGCGCAGAAGCGACATCAAAGACAACTCACACTGATTTACTCAGGGACTATAGTGAAGCTCCCTATATAATCCTTACTCCACTCACTTTCAATAGCAGCAAAAACTGTATTTCGCCCATCATCAGGAACCTTCCTGGTCTTCTTGACCTGACAAAAGTATTAGACAGTGGCCTCTCCATGACACCAGACAATTTTCTCAACACCCTCAGACCCACTGACCTGAAGCAACTGAGATTCCTCAGAGATTCCAGACCTGATACTCTTCTACTTACAGCAGCTCTTCTCGTCCTTGCACTCTTCCTATGCAGAGCTCAAGGGACCCTGACCATGAAGACCTAGGCAATAAAAGCCCTGGGCACCTCACGTCTTATCTATGTGCTGTCAGCAAACCAATCATCCCAGGCAGCAGCAAGCCTACAGTCTCTTTTTCATTCTCCTGCTGCTACATCACTGGTACACATCCATACCGTTAACCTTGACATCCTTTACCAACTGCAGCTGAGCTCTAGCTTTAACACCATCCCTTCATTCACTGACAATTCTTCTCCTTTCTTCTCCTTTACATCTTGTCCTCACTTGCATCTCCTGTACACCTCTTTTTGCTCTGGAATTCAATCATGAGGTTCCTTTACAACCAAGCCTGATATGAATACTTCTAGCACTAGAAAAGCTCCACACATCAGAGCTGCTCTTCCTAAGGACAGACTGTTCCTCCCTCTCTTTCCACAAGGACCTGTATACTTCTATCACTGGACAGCAGTCACACAAGCAGTCCCACCACATATCAGTTCCTCCAGCAGTCCAACAGCTCTGACCTACTCTGCCTACCACTGCTTGTCATATGCTGCATACCCTTGTGTACAAGCATTCAAAGTCGACTTTCTTTCGGCCTGTTTTATGCTTCCTGAAGACACTTATTCCTGCAATACTGCCTGTATTTAGAGCCTCAATCTCCATTCTCCTCACTTACCTGCCAGCTATTACTACTGCACACACCGACTCTCATCATACAGTTTGAAGCCCTTCTCCCCAGGCTAGCAAACCCTTTGGCAAGATGCTGTTGCCATACTTTGTCAAGTGTTTTACATCTCAGTCCTCATTTCTCCGAGGGACACACTGTCCTAAGAGGCAAAAACATGGTACACAACACTAGACATAGGGCCGTTTATTAACTGTTAAATAGTGTTTGCTCCCACCAAAACTCTTACCTTTCGACTGTAGGATTTAAAAGACCTCTTCCAGAGCTCCCATGTCATTTACTTTCACATCCAGAGCTCTGTGGTCCACTTCAGTTACTTCAGCCTTCCCTTGGCTGCCCCTGCTGCCCATAGGGATAAACAGCAAATAGCTCACAATTGTCCAGGAGCTAGACGAGCCTCACCAAGCTCTAAAGGATCCTGAATCACAGATCTGACAGCACAACCCTTCCACAACAGCACATCTGTAAGGCAGATGCCCCTGCACCTCACTAAAGTTAATCTCCCACCACTATCACCTGCCACTACTATACAGTCATGGTTATTGGGGGTCTGCACTGACACTGCAGATTCAGATCATCATTGAGATCATAAAAAATTATGGATACTGAAAAACAGGATAACAGTGGGGACTGACTTTAATTTAGCACCAGCTAAAAACACAAGACAAATGAGTAGGCAAGTTTTAATACCTAGGCACTTGTTAAGGGGGACTGACCCGCAATGTGAAGTTGCAATTACTATGCATCTGCATATACCATCTAACATCAACACCAGTAAATGTTTTCACTGCTCAAGAGAATGGACAAAGGCCTAGCAGAGAGATTATTTAAGGTCTGCCACCACTGAGGAAGGATGACTGCAAATCTTTCATCATGCCAATGAACACAAGATATTAACAGTTTGTCTAGAGCACAGACTGGTGTAGGACCAACATCAAAAGCTTATTTCTTTGTTTAGCAAGCAAAAGAAGAATGAAGCAAGTTGTACACCACAGTACTATTTCCTAGCTAAAAATTAAGAAAACCTCCAACTTTTCACCCTTCTCTCAGTAAGGACAGTATCTGTGGCTGTCAGGAATACCTCTTCTGACAGGAATACCTGTTCCACAAATACTTAAAAACTTTATCAAATGCCTGTATGAATAAAGACAAAAAAATCTGTTGCCAAGTACTAATCCAGAAATGCACCTAGCCTGGGATCTCACAGCAACTACCTCTTCCTGTCAGCAGAAGAGTACAGAAAAAAAAACCAAAGCTTTTCACTAAGGACACCATGAATGCACATTCCCAGACCACTTTAAAGCCTGGTTATTTCTTCTTAACTAGACGAGAGAGTTTGGAGAAGTCATCTCACAGGCACATAAACAGAGCAGACATACTTAAATCCAGAATCCTTTTAACACACAGCGCAGACATCTTTGCCCTTACATATCATTCTGCTTAGTCAGCTACATCCAGCCACCAGTATGTTGCCTGTTTTTCAGAGATTCACTGACACAGACTAAACCACTGATCCAATGACCTGTGTGGTAGACTTGTCAGACACCCAACCAGCCTCCAACAGGACAGCTGGCAAAAACAGTATGAGAAAGCCCATAGGTCAAGAAAAAAGACAAGGAAATTACTTACCAATTAGCCTAAACCTGAGGAAATCTATTTAGTGCACTGCCAATTAAAATGCATTTAGCTAGGGAGAAAGGAGAACAAAACATCTTCCCCTCACCTCCACTGCCATCTTCCCTGAATCAGTTTTACTTCCTTTACTTAGGAGTTCCTAACTCCTCTGCCTCTTCTCCATCACCACCATCAGTGCAGAAAGGTACCTTCTATGGCACAGGGTCCTCCATGGGCTGCCACGTGGGTATCTGTTCCAGCCCAGTCCTCTCCACCACATGCAGGAAAAGGCCCGCTCTACCACTGTCTCCTCCCCAGGCTGCAGGACCACGCTTGCCCTGGGACATCAATACCACCTGCTCCTCCTGCCCCCTTCTCCAGCCTCGACCTCAGTGCTTGCAGGACTGTTTCTTCATGCTTCTCTTCCCTCATTCCTCTCCATCTGTGCATTACTTTGTCCTCCCTGAGGAAGATGTTCATGGGGGCACCACAGACTCCCCTGAGAAGCTTGGCTGGGTCCTGCAGTAGTGAGCCAGATCTGGCTGGAACCGGCTGTAACTGGTGTGCACAGGCCCTGAACACCTTGCAGAAAGCCCACCCTGCCACAAAACCCTGCCTCGGGCACCCAAGGCAGTGAGCTTCCAATCCACAGAGGGAAAGTCAGGTAGCCAGCTCTCATCCAGCTCTGGAAAGAGATCAGCATTACCCAAATAGGAAGTTCCCAAGTGAAGAAATGGGAGGGAGCCCTCCTCAAAGTCTTACTTCTGGTTTCCTCAGTCACTTCTTTTCTGGCAAAATATGGGGACTTCAGGAGAACTGCAGCAATTTGAGAAGTGGAGACTTGAAAGCTCCTATTTCTCAGTCAGCATCAAGTTACACAGGTAGTAATGTGTTTTTCCTGGGGTGAAACACCCCATCCGGATTCCATCATGTGAAGTCCTCCATTAACATACAACAGGAGTAATTATTGGACAAACCTCATTTTCCCCATGCTCATTTAGCTCCAAGCTCCAAAATCCTAATACAGAGACTGAAATAGGTCCCTTTGCTCTCAGCCCCTCAGGGAAGTGAGAGCCATCACCCCGGGAGGGTGTTTTCTCCTCCCTTCCTCCTCAAGCCCATGAGATCAGTGAGCTTCCCCCTGGTGACTTTGTCACTTTTCCTTCAGCATCTCCAAAACCACCATGGCAGGGCATTTGCATCTGCCTCCACTCCTGCAAGACACTGGTTTCAACAAACCTCTATGAGAACAGACACCAGTTGGTTAAAAGCAAGGCATGTCCAAGCTTACCTAAATCAACTTCACCCCTCCAGTTTCAGATGGATGTATGGAGGCCTTGCTCTGCTGGAGCAGGAGAAGAGTAAGAGGAGGAAAAAACCCAACTTTTAAAAGTCCCCATAGAAGAATGTACAATGTAAATAGCTTGCTTCATAAACGGTCTACGCAGGCAGCTGGGCATAGATGTGTCTGCTACAGGAATAGCTTCTCACTAGTCCCATCTAATTTTCTGCTACACAAAGCATCCAGTTTTCAACAACAGCTAGCAACAGCAAGAAAGACCTAAGCTCTCAACTAACACTGATGGTACAGAGGAGCCACCTGTGGGAATATGTTTACCAGGGAAAACTTTTCTCAATCCAGTAGCCAAAATCTTGGTCTGACACTTTTTTTTGGTTCAAGGAGGTGCGGAAATGACTCTTCAAGTTAGAAGATATAGCGCACACCTTGTCTGTTGAAACTTAAGACCTCCAAAATTACAATCTAGGATTAAGAAAAAAAAGTCTTCAGTGTTTGTCCATGTATCTTCAAGTCAAAGCAAGGCAAAAGCTCTGCGGCAAGTAGGCCATCAAGTAGCAAATGACCTTAAGCAAATTTTAAAAAATGTTTAACATGAAAGTATGATGATGCCACCAAAGTTTCAACTGGAGGTTGTCACTGACTTAAGACTAGATTGTCACAAGCATGCAAGTAAGCTCATCACCTTTCATGGGTCAGGAAAAAAAACAGAACTGATATGTACCAGAAAGTGTGTGTCTGGAAGGTAAGGACTTCGGAGCTATATTCACTGTCTGCTGAGTTTTCTAAGAGCATTACAAGTTATAAGGAACCAGGCACACCTTAAGAGGTGTCCCAACAGACTGATGACCCAGGTTCAAGTTATAAACACTTCTCAAAGTATTCATCTTGCATTTAAATATGAAAGGAATCTGCACCTCTCTACTACATACACAATACTTCAAACATTTGTATGTTTCAAGAAATTGATGCTCCTATTGACATTCAATCATGTTGTACAACACCCATATTTTTCCATTCAGGATACAGTAACACTTCAGTCCACACATGCTAAACAGATCAAACACATATCACTCACATTCAAGTGTTCAAAGCTGCCCAGATAATATTAGAAAGTCCTGAATACCTGTACTGCATATGATGGGTATTTACTCACAGGTATTTTAACTTGGACTAAACATATGATTAAAATTACACGCCTACAGCTCTTCCTAATAGCCTACCAGCTAGATTTTTCAGATGTATACAGATAAAAGCAGCAAAGCCTTTTTAGATGAGTCAGGAAAGATACATAAGTTTTTCAAAGGGCAAGTCAACCTAAATTAACAAACAGGACAGTTACAATCAGATGGTCATTAATTTTCAGTACTAGAACATTCGAACAAGTACTAGCAACAGCCACTAAAATTAGGTCCCCGATCTTGGGCACTCTGATAGTACGTTCGAAGATTATGAGACTGACATTCAGAAGTGTAAATTAAATCTGATACCACACAGTTAATATAGTTTCCTATAGAAACTATAAACTAATTTGCTGTTTGCATGCATTGCTTCAAACAGGAAACCTAGTGCATTTCACCACTCTATGCAATTCACAACAAAGATGGGCAAATTTGACTACGCACTTTTTTCAGGAACATCAACATCCCTTGTTTCTAAACACCTGAACATATTTCAGAACAGGCAAGCCTTACTCCATCTGGTTATATACATGCAATATTTTTAAGATGAAAAAAGGCCACATCCACAAAAGAAAAATAAGTTGCGCTTTTGCCACAAAAATCTGAAGTATTTACTCCTTTCATAGTAACTACTGCTGAAAAACTAGATTATCAAATCCAAAAGTTAATAATGGAATCTACATTTCTCCTGATGTTACCCAAATTGAACAGAAAGTCTCTCTCAAAGACACTTTATCAAGATTCACAGAGCGGTTTGGTTTGGATGTAACTTCTAAGTATCATCTAGTTCCAACACTCCTGCTATAGGCAGGGACATCTCCCACTGGATTAGGTTGCTGAAACCTTGGTATACATAGTCTGTGTTGCACCACTTGGAAGCAGTCACCACCTCACATACATTGAGCTGTGCAAGAAGAGTCTCACACAAAAAAGTAACCCTACAGCCCAGGTATATTTTCAGAAGAGAAGAGATCCTTGACCACCAGAGCCATATGAAAACCGCCTTGGTCTCTCTCTGGGATGGCTAGTTTTATATCCTTCAACTGCACCAGTTCAGAGGAATTTCACAAGAATCACTCTACTTACAAAAACAGCCTTTACCAAAAGACAAGTGCAAATCCATTTAATTTTCCTCCAGTTTGCTCAACTGTTACAGAAAAAAACAACTACTCAGTTGGTTAATGAGGCTGTAATTCTCATCTTGCCTACCAACATCTCAATCATGGATGCAGTCCAAGGCAAGTGCTATTGCTATGCCAAGTTTCACAGTTTAGCTATCTGAATGCAAAAGCCGCTTCTAAAGTCTTCCTCACTTTATGCAGTTCACTTTGTTAGCAATTTTCCAGTTCCCTGCAGAATTGGCACTCTGGACAGATTAGCAATCGCAGTTTTAGGTCAGGAACTCAATTTGAGGTTACAGCTCACGCCGTAAGCACAAAAAAAATGAAAATTTGAGAACTCGTTAATAAACCAATTTCTTCACTACTGCACACATGCAGTACATGCATAGTCTGTTACAAGCAGCATATGGTGTTTTAGAGTTACAACTTTAGTTGTCCCTCTTTTGGAAACAGAAAGCAGCTTCTAAGGCACATTTGAGTAGAAAGGAACCACAGCAGGAAGTCTGGTGACATTTCTAAGCATGTTACTAAAGATAAAAATAATATTCTTAATTATAATTATAGCAGTTACCAGGATTTAAAGATTTAAATTTGAAAGACTTTAAAAGCCCTTCTTAAATCAACTGTGACATGCAAGTAGTAGCGTTCACTCCTTTAATAGTTATGTTTGCTGGTTCAAGACTGGAGATGAAGAGGAGATACAGAGAAACTGAATAAATCAAGACCTTTCTCTGCTTTTAAACTGGGCTGATGCATATGAAACTTAATGCTGACAGATGAATAAAAACAGAGGTCACAGCATTAAGTTCTCTGGCATTTCAAGAGGACAAACAAGATGGATGGCATCAAAACAACTCCATTACAAACATAACACGGAACCATAGGGACAGCAGTATGCTGCTGGCATTCTTTCCATCTATTACCCATTTCAGTGCAATGGTTATGCGTGTTTGTGCTCAAACCAAATTCAGAAGTCCAAATACCCGCCAACAATCTTCTCCTGTGCCATAACGGCCGTAAGGCCTATGCCTTCCAGCACAGAGTTTCCTTTAGCAGACCAGAGCTCCAAGAGATCTCCTCCTCCTGACCCCACACATATTTCTTACAGGGTCATCAGGAGCAGTGCTAAGGAACAACTACGTCTGTAGATTAACAAGCATATTTGTGTCCCACTGGCTCCACGAGCTATCAAATTATTTGGCCGTTCAGCATACTCTTCTCCACAGGTATTGCTGTTTCCACAGCACATAAGCAAGATCATAACTTGAAGAATGTGTTCGTAGACACTCCGAAAATATTCATCGCAGATAAAAAGCGGAGGAATACTACACTTTGGTACTGAAGTTATAAATTAAATGCCACAAACATTTACAAAACAAGAAGTGTCAAGCTCATAAGGCTTATGAACAGTAGGCAGACAAACACTTGTGCTTTTTCTGGTGTTTAAATAGTGAATTGCTCACTTTTGATATCCATTTCAACAAGCCAATAACTGAAAACTCCATTTCCTGGAGCCAATTTATAGTTCCGTTATTAATAGATATAACCACAAATTCCTTAGCTGATTTTATCTACATTAAGGCATATTAACAGCAAGCTTCCCATGTCATTAATGCAGAAACAAACCACTGCAGCCCCCTGCACACAAAGGTTGGCTATCTGACAAGGTTTAGGGTCACACACATCTGCTAAACCCATAACCGACATTCTCTGTTAACCCCTCTGCCTCCACAATGGGGAAGAGAAAGGGAATAAGGGAGACAATTAGAAAAGGAAACTAGAACAGTTTGAATGAAAATAATAATAATAAAATGAAATACATGCAAATATATACAAAACCAGTATTGAATCCAAACACACACACACAGCCCAATGGTAATTACATCACTGTCACCACCGATGCTGTGGAACAGGCCCTGGAGTCCCAGACTAGGCCCAGCAGCAGAGGGGAACTGTGCTGAGGAGTTGGATTCTGGTACTGGATCTAGGAATACACAGATCAGGGACAAAGGCAGAATGGATAAAATCCTCCTTGGATGCTGGCCATTCAAGAAAAGAAGAGCCTGACCCTCATCAACCCTCAGAGTATGATGTATATGGGATTGAATACCTTGTTGGTTAGTTGAGGGTCACCAGTCCTGTCCACTCCTCCCCACAAGTGCTGTCTTTTACTTTCTGCACCCCCAACATGGTACACAATCTGGTAGTGGCCCCTGGTCTGCACACCAATCCTTGGTACTAACCCTAAATATAGGTGTTATCACCATTAGAAGCAGGCACTGTCTGCAAAAATCTACTGTCAACTTCAGAAAGTTTAGGTAGTTAGAAAAGATTGAGCTGAAAAGTAAAATAATTGAATTGTTCTGTTCTAACTCAAACCAGGCCAGCGTCCAAAACTCAGTGTACAGACGGACACAGCTCTAGATTCAAGAATCAAAAAAACCACAGATTAGTGGTGAAAAGCCACAGTGTGTGAAAAGCCACAAGGAAGCTGACTCCAAGTATGCCTTCTGACTGTAACTCTGTTTCTGAAAAAAAAGTATGTAAGAATAGTATTCAAAAATACTACCAGCAGGATAAGAAGAAGGGACACTAGTGGTAGAGAAGTTCAATTTGCACTACTTTTGCCTTTCCATAGCTGAATCTCCTCTCAATCCATGTAAGTTAAAGTGACTAAGGCATTTGTCTGCAAATATATATTTGAATTCTGTGGAAATTAGCTCTGTTTATCCATCCCGTAAAACAAATTTTACTAATTTAATTTTTGCCATTAAGATTTAAAGTACAGAAGAACTTCATCATTCCAGCAATTATGAAATGGTAGTTTCATTCAACAAAAATACTCGGATTTCACTGAGTAAGCTTTACATAAGCACTTGGGGTTAAACAAACTCACTCTGAGGAGCCTGAAAGAAAATGCAGCCAGCACAGACCTACAGAATGGCTGCTCAGTGCACCACAGTAAATATTCCAGGACACCTTGAGCAGCCTTTCCTGCCTCTGTGTAGACTGTTTTCCAAAGCATGCGAATGCTTAAGTTTTCCCCATTTTAGCACTATTCAGGTATTCAGCATTTAAGAAATCATTTACACATTATATTACATTCTAGTAATTAATTTACTGTCCAGCATATAACATTTTCTAAAATCTACTCCATGCTCAGCAGAACACCTGAGAAAAATATCTGGAATTCTTAGGACCAACCCACAGTGCCCTCAGCACTTCACTTTTTTCTAGCTTCCGAGTCATTTGGTCAATCACAGCGGGTTTACTGGGATACACCTGTTTTCTGCTAAACGCAGCAAACCAAGACACTCATTCTTGAAACATCTTACAATCTCATCCAGTCTAAGTATCTTACCTGTTTGCACAGTTGCTGATGAGCAGCAGCACCATTTGAGTCACCAGCCATGTCAGGATCACATGAGGGAATGGAGAAATTAGTATCACAAATGTTTTATCAAGTGAAGCCTAGGAATGCCTAGAATCATTCCCATTCTGATCCTAGGCTGGTGCACTCACCATGCTGAAGCACTGCCAAGACATTTAAACATTTAACACTTACTGCAACTTTCTAGTAGGAAATGACAAGTTTTTGCAAATCTGCATTATGTCCAGGCTTACTATCACTATCAAAACAAATAAAAACCCTTACTGCTTAAGTACTGGAGTAACAGAAAGAACATTGGCTCAAACAGCATAGAAAACAGTGTGACACTGGTTTAAGCCCCATCTGGAAAACTTGTTCCCAATTTGCATTTCTCAAATATATGCAAGTATGACCTTCCCATTACAATGTTTACTGTTATATAATTACTGCTCCTAGAACTCCAGACATTTTGCCAGCAAAGCCAAATTTAAACCGAGCTATTTCAAAAAACTTCATGTGGGTTTAGAATTTTGAAGTAAGTTTCTGAGAAAGAATGCTTTTTTCTTATGATTTATGCCATAAGCTGCTTGTAAGTGTTTCACTTAAGTTTCAAAGCTGAAAAATGGCATCCCCTATCAAAACAATTACTACTAAACTCAAGGGCTCCACTGAAGTCATCTTTCCAAATTATACTTTCTGCAGAGCTTTATGCCAAAAGGTCTATGCAAAACAGAAGCACTTTCAAATACAGAAAAGACCAACAATTAACTGTTCTTTAACCACGGCTTCTGTCAAGTTTAGCACGATATTTAGCTGCTTAGTGACAAAATACTAGATGCTAGGAGTCCCTACAGATCAATAGCAATGTCTACTGTGCACAAGCAGCTTGCTCCATATTGACAGTTTCAAGCTCCGGTGGGAACCAATCAAGAAACTTGACTCTGTTACTTTACCACCTGCATTTCAGGATGACTTTAATTAGGCAACAAAACATCTTGATCTGGTGCACTGATTGTAGTACCTAAAAGCTATGAATTCCAGCTCTGTTATACCAGCTTCTCCAGAACTAATTCTTGTAAGTCAAATTATGAAGACTTACACAGCAAGAGATCAGCAATTACAGAGTGGCTTCCTTCAGAACTGGAACTACAGATGTCAAAACCCAATGCACCATCAGCTAATCCTACTGGATAGTAATGTGATTTTTTCCATGGATTTGTAGGCTGTCAGAAGAAATCTCTGTCCACAAAGGCAATATTCTCTCACTTGTAAAGTCTTAGTAATATTTGGTAACATTCACTGCCCTCTGTAGATACTAATACCTACTAGATAAGCATTACAGAAAAAAGCAAAGATGGCTTTAAAGTAAGATTGAAATGCGTATTCATCACAAACTGAGTTTACCCATTAGCCAACAATTGGATTTATTTTTATGAAGAACATCAGTGGCACGAAATATAATCAAAAGCCAGCAACCAACTATGGTTAAGACAGCAAGTTTTACCTATAAAAGCATAATTTCAACGTAACTCTTTCTAGCAAGGAGCATGTACTTGTATCTTTGTATTATTTTTATCTGCAAAATCCACCTCCGCAATGGGACTGACTTACTTGAAGAAGCACCGGAAAACTGAAGTATTCCTTGGGCTTTTAGAACCTAGATCATATATCATCTCTTTTCTACTCAGTCTTCATAGAAAGCAAGCTTAGCTTTGTCCCCCCCAAAATCCACCTTGTCATTACAGAAGCTTTAATTACAATTCAGCCTGAGGCTTCACTAATTTGAATACTGCCATCCAGAAACCCAGGACATAATCTGAAAGCCTTTTTGTCTTTTTTTTTAAAAAAAAGATAAATACTCTAGATCTAGCAGCTGTTTAGAAGAATTTCAACTCACCACACTTGGATCATCCAGCTCAATCTGAAGTTCACAATTTTTGAAGTGGCAACAAATAAATGACAACAAAAATCACACTGATGAAAGGATCCTTCCCTCTCACTGAAAAAACCAGCATTTAAAATGAACCCAGAGAGAATAAAAATCGAGGCTCGCATTAGTATGGGAAGGTTGCAATTAATTTACATGCAAAAATATTATACTAGTACAACTGCATCGAGAATAGGAAGAGATTTCTGCAAACATGAACACACTGAAGAGGTATTCATCACAAAAACTACAGCAGTTAAAAATCTCTGTTGTATACAGAAAGATCAGCCACTCAACCAGAATAAAAACATACCCAATTAAGTCAGCCCTTGCTGAGTAAAAATACAAGCCCAGGTACAGCCACAAGACATCTGAAAGGGGCATTAAAGACATGCTTTGTCAGATTTCAGTAAGTGTGATAAAATTCCTCAGCAGTTTCAAGGTCATTTGTATGCGTCTATGGTTAAAAATCCTCTCAAAACACCACAATAGAAACTTCAAGCATTTACATTTCTCTCTGATGAAGTACCATCCCATTTTAAACGGTATGTTGAGTTACCAATTCTGTATTTGCAAACAGAATAATTTATGCATAACAGCTACAAAACAGATTCAAAGTCCTCTCTTCGAACTATCACCCCCAATACAACGTTTACAAAAGGCCAGAGAAGAAATGGAGGAAGAAAACTGAATGCAATTTCAGAACTCAGAATCCATGGGATTAAGAGAAAAAAAATGCAAAACTGAAGCTCTAATACTCTGGCATTTGTTTCCTCAAGAGACCAGGTTACCAGTTACTGGAATACTTTTCAGACTCCCTCAGCTTAGTTTAAAATTGGCCATCAAGGCAGAGAAATAACGTCAAACGGTAAGGAGCTTTTAAGCACAAGAAAACCAAGAGCCTCTTACCGTTCAAGAAAATACACACCTGTTATGAAATAATTCATCAGATATTGCTACTTTATCATCACATTTAAGAAAACCAGACACTTAAGTCCTATCTAGCTATTAAACCACATAATGAAAACTGTCTTCCAAAATCCAGAAATACAGAAGCATATTTTAGTTTTACAGACTTCAATTAAATCAACTGCAGTAGGACTACTGTATTTAGGTTTTGTTGGGTACTGCTTTGTGGCTTTAGTTCGTTGATTTTTGTGTTTTTTTTTTCTCAACAGAGATCAGTTTTACTATTTTAACAACTTACACCTGCATTTAAACGGATGTACATCGGGGATTATAGAGGTGCAGGGACACCGAGCAACTCGGAGTGGCTCTCATCAGTGCGATGCAGATGTTATAAAGCCACCCCTCCCCACGTACACAACTGAAGGAGGAGACTTGGTTCTTTCAGGGCAGGACAAATGGAAAAGGCGGGCAACAAATGCCGCCTAGAGTGAGTCCCCTGCCAGCAGAGAAGCTGACGCGGTGATCGGTCGGACTGCCCCGGGCCGGCCGCGCCGAGCCGGCACGAGGCCCTGTATCTCCAGCACGAAGCAATCTCCGAAATAAAGCAGAATAGATGACAAAGGAGCTGCGCACCTAGCTGAGACTCCGGCCATCGCTCCCCATCCCCCGGGCTCCTTTCTCCAGTGCGGCGAGGCCCGGCCCGGGCGTAGCCGACTCTCGCAGCGGGAGCCTTCGCGCCTCCTCTCCCCGGCCCGGCCACGCCAA
>VWZK01010117.1:200705-256751 GCA_013396935.1 Baryphthengus martii | reverse complement strand
TAATAATAATAATAATAATAATAGTAAAATAGATTAGCAAACTTACTGGGGGTCCTGGCTTTCCTCTGATACCTGGAGGTCCTGGTAAACCAACAGCACCCTGAAAAAAAAAGCTATTAAATACACATGAAAGTGTATTGTTGTGTTATGTTGGAAGCAGATTACTACATTTTGCCACCTGAAACAGGTTTCAAAATAATGCTTCAGGATGAGAATGTCTCCTAACATTTAATTTTCATCGAAAGAAATCTTATAGGATGTTCTATTTCAGTGACTTCTGATGTCCTAGTTAAATAAGACAAAGATTTATCTCAGCTTCATGGTATGAAGGAGTATGTCCGACCATGTGCTGTTGCTAACCACAGCTGGTCCAGGTGAGCTGCAGATGAACCTCAAGGTTCAAGGGAAAACATCTTTTACAACAGTTTCTGAGCAGGTTTCAGATCATGCCATAATTCTCTTCTTGTTTGATGCATCTCTGAACACATGGCAGCCAGAATTCTGCCCATGCCCTTTACTTGTCGTTATTCACAACTTTCCATAACTAAGCTTTAATTAGCAGATTGTATCTTAAAAATATGTTAATTCAGTGGAATCCAGTAACTTTTGCTATTGCATTCTACCAAAATGCAACAAGTCAGTTGCATACAAGAGACTCAGAAGCCTGACGAAGTTACTGAAATTGGAGAATTTGGTAAAACAATGCAACTATAAATTACCTTGTCTCCCGGGTACCCCTGGTCTCCTGGCTCTCCTGCAAGGCCATGTTCACCCTAAACAACATATTATTTTATACAGACATATGCATATGGCTTAAAATGGGGTAATTATCAGAATTAGAGAATGATAATGGTGAATTCAATATGCAGCATTTAAAATTAACACGGATCTTTGAATGACAACAAAAGACATTGCACTGAAGCACTCCCTGTAGGAAACTACCAGATATAGCGCTGGATATTACGCCCGGTAGTAAGTGCTCTGTCCCATCGTAAGTTTGTCTAAGGTTTGATCATGAGACTGAAATATTTTTTTTTTTAAATAGAAGTCAGAAGAGAAAAGAAATTGAAAGGGAAAAGTGAAGGCTTTATCAGGTACATTGTTTAGCTTAGGATTTAACGAAAGGAGTCTGAAAGAACAATGTATCTCTAAGATAATGGAAATATTTAAATCACCTTATCACCTTTCATTCCAGGCTGTCCCACACTCCCTGGCAGGCCCTATTAAAACGAAGAAAACAAAAATCCAGTGTTTGTCTTAATTTGGAAAGCAGCATCAGCACTGGACTGAGAGATTGTTCAGCACCATACCGTGGGTCCTGGAATTCCCGATGGTCCACTCGGTCCTGCTGGCCCAATGACTCCCTAGGAGACAGCAAGAAAGGTAACTGCATTAAGCCTTTGATGAAATGGAACAGCTTAGACTGGTAACAGAATGTGGCATTTTCTGCAACACAGAAAGAAACCAAAACCTTTTTCAGACTAATTTCTTGGGAGCAAAAGTATCCATATTATAAGGCCTCCACCTTTACTGTTCCCAACTACATCAGCAGAAACACAAGAAACCAAACTTCCCTCTTTCCTTGCATTCAAGAGAAGATAGCAGTACATCGGGCAACACAGAATAAAGATGATTTCTTTTGTACTGCAAGCTGCACATTCAGTGGCTATTCCCTCTGCCCCTGAGTGGCAATACTGATGTGTCTTGGCTAAATAAAATACATACCTTTAAAAACACCCTAACGTATCTGTAAAAAGAAATGTCAATTTCTATGCTTTACTTTCTTGTCTTCGGTTTGAATGCAAGTTATGTAGAGCACATGGGCACATAATCAATGCTCTTTTACACAGCTGGTACTGGGCAAAAGAGCCTCACATATAAATGAGAGATGGCAAGCAACTCTGCTGTTTTGCCTGTGAACTCCATTTAGTGATTTCATGACAGTCAAAATCTAAATATGCCATCATATATATTTTTTTTTTTCCCCCCAAGAAATAGCTCATTATAGTTATATTTTGGCTATATACAAGTGGTCAAGGCTTTGGAATGGTGCTTGAAAATAATTTCTATATTTCAAAACAATTACTGACAATCAATTTCTCTGTATAAGTGCCAGTAACACGGCAAATGGAGCTTTGACTGCACAAACTTTTATGGTCATGAATCCCAGGAAGTGCTAAACTGCTGATTAAGATTTAGTCAAAATAATCAGTAACAGTATCTTTTTAGAAGCGATACATTGTAGGCTTTTTAGAAAACCTCAGATACATTTGTACAATTATCAAAGTCCTTGAGATAAAATTCCAAAGATGGTCATGTAAGAAATAAAAGTAAACTATAATTCAAAGTAAATTCTCAACAGTGCAACCCCTAGTCTCATGAGATGTTCAATTGTCTTGAATACGTCAGCTGACAATCAGAGTCATGTTTGCGTGACAAAGGCTGGAAATCACAGCAGTTGCTCGACCAAGCATATGTGTCTTCACTATAGCAATGCCATGACAATCCCAATTGGGCAGCCAGCAACAACTTATAGGAATATTTTTTGTTATGAACATATCACTAAAAAGATGATAATAATGGAACTCAACTGTCATACTTCAAAGGAAAAGCTAGATGACCATCACTCTAAACTAATAAAATTATCAAGAATGTTTCAGATTTCCAGATATCAAAAGAACGACACAAAACAGCCAGAAAACACTGGAGACAATCATAGCTTTTTTAATTCAAATGTAAACGTGCTATTTCGAATGTTATGAACAATGAATATGGCTGGGTAGCCAGCCTTCAGTGAGCCAACATGAAGAATCAAACCCAGATCCTCTATCAGTAAACAAATCAATTGCTTAAAATAAGGGAGTAAGACTATATGGTATGAAAGTACCATCTTTCCCACCTCCTGTATGACTCATCTATATCAGAGCTGCTCTAGCACAACTGTATTTATACAACTACAGCTTGCAGCTCCATAATGAGCACCACAACCTCATCCTAAAAACATTTTTAAATTTGAATGTGAAACCGTATACAAGATAATTCTGCTTAGGAAGTAATTCTGCTTGGAATTTGGTAGCCATATACAGGAATAAATGAAGGCTGTGGAAGTTAAAATGTTCAGAAGTATTGCACTTTTTCAAAAAGTTAACGCTTATTTTAGGGATATGAACTAGCAAACTTGCTCACTTCAAACAAAAAAAACCAGACGCACTATATCAGAAGCAAGGATACAAATCCAAACCAAGTATAGAAGTATTTCATACTAGCAATAATGATAGCAGTTTTGTAGAGTGATTTTCATTAAAATCATGGTTAACTACAACAAAATCTGTTTAAATCCCTGGATTCTTATATTTGTTTTTAATTGATGCACAAACATACAAGACAAGTACTTTTATTACTTATTCTAATGAAGCCATATTAAAGTGTACTCACTCTTAGTCCTGGAAACCCAGGAGGACCAACACCACCAACAATTCCCTTAAAAAAAAATGAATTTTAGATTACCTGAATTTTTGCAAATAAAAAAAAAAATTCCTTGTGCTAAGATAAACAAAAGCAACATGCAAAGCAAGACAGTTGGGATTTTTACAGAGAGTTCCTGAAGAATGACAGCTTATCACTGTATAGGTTATTAAACTTATTAAAATCCCTGATTGTGGAATTAGATCTCAAGATATTTACATGAAATCATTCCTGATTTACCAAGACATTTAAAATGGGGAGGAAAAAAAAAAGAATTTATTGGGGGTGGAAAAAAAAAAACACGACGAGAATTTACTAAGATTCCTTTAAGAGATAAATACAACACTGGGTCAGTTCATATAAAGACCTTTGCAAATTAAAGCCTACACTCTGTTTACGAGAAATTACTTCTTGATAAAAACGACAGTATTTGTACTTTATGTAGAAGTAACTAGTAGTACTCTACCACTGCCTCTGCTGTACTACTCACCTTTAACTCAGCAGAGGTTAAAATTCCAAACACCAGAGAACACAGTGGCCAAGTCTCTCTGGCCTGCATGAAAGGGACATAGTAGCCCTCCAGGTCAGCATGCTTTGCACAGGTTGTCCCAAGATCTGGGACCTGCTACTCAATGGGTATCTCACATGTAGGGTTCACTGTAGCCCATCAGCATTCCCAGTGAATGGGATTTTTTTAAGCAAGCAAATCTAAGCCTATTCTGAATCTGTACAACAGGGCATGGCTGTTGGGTATGGCATAGGGGACATCTTCATGTTCTCCCCTTCCTCCTCTGGAGCCTGCACACCTTCTCCAACTGTGTCCAAATTAACCACAGGGGAAGTTGAATGTTCTGGCAGTATCAACAAGGCAGACTGACACCCTCAGAGTACTGAGAGGGTGTTGTGAAAATGAAGGATGGCACTACTCTGTTAAGCAGAAGTAGGCATGGAGACAAATGTCATTAGTGCCAAGTCAGCACAGAAGAAGACAGGTCTTCCCTTCAAGTTCCTGTCACCATAGGCCTCCCAGGCAGTCCCTGTTCCCCACTGACAGCTCAGGAACAGGCTCTGTCAATAGCCCATGCTGCAGCCCCCTGCAGCTGCAGCTCTGGCCACTTGCCTGAACAAGCCCTTCAGGGAGAATTTTGGGGGATGAGGGGAGAGGGGTTGCTGCCTGTCTGAGAAGGCAGTAAGATCAGCAGCTGTATTGGCAGATTAGAAGGAACTTGTTTGCAAATGTTTGCATTAAAACAGGCTTCTTTGTAAAGCGCAAATCTGTAATTTCAGATCCATGTTTAACCTGAGGTTGTTTCTGTTAAAGTACTGTTCTGCAGATCTTGTGGAAAAACAGTATCTGCTTCATTGGCAATGGAGGGAAACTTGGGAGTACCAGGAGGGGAAAGAAGAACCAACCTTTGAATACAATTTGAAAAGCACTTTCAAGATGAAAAGTACCATACTGACATCACCTGACGTTCCCACAAGGGGAACTTGGCCCTAGGGATCAAAAATGCAAAATAATTTTATTCCTATGTTCCAAAGCACTGACATAAAACAATGACAAACCACCAGCAAAATTCACGTAAGTTTTTCTAAACTAGATTTCTAAAATAGGTGTCAGGAAAGAGCAGGCCTTCAGAAAAGAGACCACCTCTGCCCAATTGCTGACTCTGGTCCATATCAGAACAATGTTTAGACACAAGCTGATAGTAGTTTCCAAAGAAGTATCCAACAATAAAAGCAGATTCAAATCAGCTGCTCTTTAGTCCAGCATTTACTGCTGTTCCCTTACCTGGCTCAAAGTACTTTCACGGGTTTCTCATATCAAAGGAAACCTGAATTTGGAGCCTGTGCCAATGTTTCCCTACAAATACAGCAAGGCAGCAAAGCTCCTCTGAGGGCAGCTAGTGAAGTGACGTGACTGTGCCACAGTTGGAATGCCATACATGAGAACACTTTAGCCTGCACACGCTGCCAAGGACAAAGCTGTTATCATACTGATTATAATGCACTAAATTACATACCAGTGTAATTGTATTCAGTACCAGTTCAAAGGATGAAATCAACTATCAAACACGTAAGCATACAAAAGCTAGTGATTTGGCACATATGCAGAATCCCATTTTATTGAGGTGATCTTAGAATAATGGTTTAAATAATGTAAAGTCATATCCAATGCAAGAATTTTATAAGACAAACCATTCACCAGTAAAGCGGTGAGGACAGCAAGACGTGATTCTCAAGGTACTCAGTACATGCAGCAGTGGTTACTGTTCTCTCAGCAGCTTTCTGTTGCTTTTCTCTTTTATACCACTGCTTATTACAGTACTATCCTAGCAATTTCCATGGAAAAGTAACAGTCCAAAAGACTTCAAGACAGTGCTTTTGAGGCAAAAGTCTCCCTTCCATTTAGGAGGAGAGTTAATATTGAGTGTTACAAACTTTACCACATTAATCAACACACAATTTGATACTTACAGGATTTCCATCTGGACCAGGAGGGCCTCTATTTCCAAAGTCACCTGGAAAACCCTAAAGCAGAAGAGGGAATGTTTGTTCTTTTTTATCCAAAACATGAAAGATGGTCTGAACACTGAATTCCTAGAACATCAGCAAACGCATTCAAGGTGAGTGATGGGGGAATGGGAGAAAAAGTTTCAGCTGCACAGTTCAAAGGAATAGAAAGGAAGTTTAAGTTTGATTCCTAGAATCATAAGCAAAAAAAAAAGATATAACTATGTACAATGTAAGCACAGCATAAAATAAGACAATGGACTGCTTTAAGAACAATATTAAACAAGTATTACTTGAATTGTTTGCTTGGAGTCTCTTTTCCTATTTATTAATTTTACTTCAATTTCATTTTTTTCCCCTGTTATCTACAGTATTCACTAAAACATTTGTCTTTTGCTCTCTCCTTACTCTTCTCCACATATTAACTAGTTGCAGTCTCAGTGTGACACATGTTCATATGAAAAATTGATTTCTACTTTCCAGTACAATATTGTCCTTACAAATGTGAACACTTGCCTTAGTCTGGATCTAGAAATTGAAACAATAACTCAAACAAGACATGGAAAAACCTAATTCATTTTCGTAGAGTTTGGACTTCAAAGACTAGATTATTAGGGCAGGAAAGAAATCTGTCTGGTCAAGTGCCAAAGCTCGAGACAGAAATTTTGCTTTCTTGCTTCAGAAGCAAAATGAAATGGAAACCCACCACTATACTGGTTCTAACCTTTCTTGCTTCCTCTCAGGGCTTTAAAGATTATTTTACTTCTGTTTGATATTGCCCAATGCAGAAGGACATGAGCTACTGGGGAAAAATGGTTTGGTTTCGTGTTGTGTTTTTTTTTTTTCATTAATTTTTATAAGTGTACTACTGCCAGGCAGACCTCACTGTTTCGCTGTAAGAGACACATGAAGCTAACAGTAAACTCATGTTATTAGTTTGAAGCAGCAACATGCAATATTTTCCTGTTTCCTATTATTATATAAAGTTGGGAAGGATGAAAAAGGATGGAGCATAGGTCTACAGAGAACTTAACATTCTTTTTAATTACACTGTAAGGTCCATAGAAGAATTTGCCACAAAATTTGCAAAATACCAAGATGGAAAGGGATTCTGCCTGGGAAAAAAAACAAGCCAGGGCTCTCACAGGAAAGAGACTTTTCCTGGAATGGAAATTTCTCACACAGTATTAGCATACTGAAATACAGAGAGATGCATTGATCTCAAGAAATCAGCCACAAAGCACTACAGCATTAGAAGTCCATCTCCATAAGCAAAAGGAACAAATTCCATCCTTACAATAATTTTTACATTAAATATTCTTCTTTGTCTCTTCAGTGTTTGAATGTCTTTTTATCCCTCCCTGTGTATCAGGAATAGTACTTTGAGACATTAATCTTCCACATCTGTAAGACTGTACTCAAACCTGCTGCAGGTCAAAGGTGCAATTAATTTGGCTTTTTTAATCTACCTTTTTTGGAGGACGTCCACATAGCTGTCCAGCTCAGGACTTAGTATAACAGTGTCTTTCCTTAACGGAATGGGGGATAAGCATTATCACACAACATCACATGAAGAGCAGTCAGGAAGACAATACAAAACTGCGGCAAGGAGATGTACATTGTTTGGAGATTTGTTTGGTTTTTTTTTTGCATTCTCCTGCAAATTCAGGAAAGCAAAAGACAGGGATGCCTCTCAACAACAAAATTTTTATTCAGCCTGTGATCACGGAACTCACAAATAAGAATCTATAGCCATAATTGTACGATCTAACAGAACAGGTCCTTATATCATTACTGTCTTACAATTTAAACTGTAGACATGTATAGGTTAATGGTCAATAAAGCAGATTTCATTGATTCTCAATCCACACACCACTGGCCAAATTTTTGCACAACTGTGAAAACGTACTGTAAAATATCACACATGAAAAATAGGTATTTGAGAGTGCCTGTGTTGTTAAAAGCTACCATCTGATAGGGTGTAGACAAATACTAATCTATTTTTTCCTTAATAGATGTTATTTTCACAGAATTGTCACAGTTGGAAGAGACCTCTAAAAATCACTGCATCCAACAATCAACTCAGACCAATTTTGGTTGTACTGCTCACCATTGGTAGATGTTGGAAGGGGCAGAATTGCCATAACAGGTATGAATATCATTTAAAAAACCACAAACATACAAACAACAAACAACACATAAATGAGACACCAAAAGTGACATAGATAATACAATGGGACAGTTTTAACAGATGGGATCATAGATGAAGGTTTATACACAGCACGAACCCACCACAGCATGAGTTACAAAAGGGACAGATTACCCACAATCACAATCCCATTCTCTTCTTGTATCTTCTAACTGATGCTGATAAAACTACCTTTTTAAGTAGAAAAATGAAAGAAAAATGCGCCACAGGTTCACAGAAGTCTAAAAATGGAAGTAATTTAACAATACTACTGTGTAACAAATGTTTTATTACATCAATATTATCATTTAACATTACTATAAAGCATAAAAAGGACAACTATTCATAACTTTAATACAAAACAGAACCCAAACTGTTTTTACAGTTAAAATGGACTTGATTAATATATTCTTGGTATAATTTACAAGGTCTGTTATGTCACATTGACCACTGGTTGTAACTAAACCTACATAGAAGAAAGCTATGTAAAAACATTCCCCCAAATATGGTCAAACTATGGGTGTAAAAGCATTATGAATCACACTAACAGGACAGACAATGCATTAAAAATACTACAGAACTAGCCAAATTTCATTTTACAAGCATATATTGGAAAGACATTCAATACTTATGCGTTTACTATGATATACTTTCTTTAAAGCATATTGTATGCTAAACTAATCTAAAATTCAAATAAATCCTCACTCTATAATTTTCACAACAACGATTTTGGCAATTGCACATTTTGTTGCATTTCAAATATGCCAGAGATGTTACAAATATGAAGTGTTATTCAATAAACTTGCTATGTGCTATGTGCTAGCATTTTGAATTGTTAGGTGTACCAGTCCTTGTATGATCCACCATTGTTATACCTCAGTATTATTTTCCAAACATGAGACCGTATTTAGGATCTATTTTATTTCAGAGGAATCTCTGCCAGTCAGGTTGGTTTTCTGCCAAGTATTATTATCGACTGCAGTTTTGTCCAAAGAAATAAGTTGTATCCTAGATCACAAGGTGAGAAGGCTGATTTCAGGCAGTATGCAACTCCCACAATTTTGTTTAGTGAACAGTGCCCAGCTCCAAAGCACCAGCATTGTTAACTCTAGAACACTCTGTCAAAAGATGTTGTCATCTGAGCTGCTATTGTCTGGGGTTAAAATAACACCCATTCTCTAAGCTTGTGATCCAGCAAAGTACTTCAAGCCATGTTCCCATGTAATTAATCTCATGGTTTGGTCCCCATATCAGCAGCCTTTAGTCAAGTACTTTATAGATCATAGAAATAATTTGGTATGAATCTTGAGAATGAGGAAATGACAAAATCACAGATGAATCAGTACTGCATGGAGGTATCACAGATATTGTGCAGAGATGCTTTTGGGACTCTGTCACCTACATGAAATCTCTCTGAATTGATTTATATAAATAAAAGCCCTTATTAGAGCATGATAGCATGGCACCGATAGAGGTTGTGCTCACATTATAAGTGAAAAATAACTGCTTACCACGGCATGCACAGCACCGACCAATCAGAACTCTCAGTGAAACCTACCACTGAGAACGAGATTATAATTCAAATCATGTTTTCATGAGCAGAAGTCTTTGCTTTCTGTTAAGGTTCTCCTTAAATGCTGCATGTGACTCACTAGCACAACACACTGCCAACTCCTGCAGTGTACTCATGGCACAGACCACACCGCCCAACGCCCAGATGCACAATGTAGCATTTGATGGAAATTATAAGCAAACTACAATATGATAAAGAGCACCGGAACACTCTGTCCTGCTAGCTGAATAATTGAAAACCAGATTCTTAATTCTATTTTATACTTTAACAATTTGATAGCAACTTCAGAAAGAGCAGTCTGTCAACTCAATGACTGTTTTCTCTGCTTGCCTTTCTTTACATCAAAAGGGACTCGACTGAAGGCTAGTGCCTTTTTGGGCTGGTGTAGACCACACAGAAAATTGATCATAATTAAACATCATCCTCCACAACTTTCATAGCATACATCCAGGGCCAAACAGCGCTAATCACATGGCTACTGCTGAATGAGCATGTTCAACATGCTAGATAAAAGTCATCTGAATTGCTGAGCCCAACTGCCTGCACAACTGGAGAATGCTATCACAGCTTCCAATCACAAACCACAGGCAAGTTAAAATTGGAAACTCCTGGATAGCTTCAAAGATCTGAAATAATAAGGTTGCAGCAGAAAACAAAACACTTGGCACTGAAGATATACCACAGAAAATATGTAAATCTTGATAATGTATAGTTGGCAGATTTGTGTTTATTCTCAGCTGTAGAAATGTATGTTAAGTAAAGGATAGCTTTAACTTAACATAGCCCAGAAATATCAGATGTTGGAAGCAGCTCATCTGCATTCAAACTAATACCGAAGTCAGACTTATGAAACTTGCATGGTATTTATACCTTGTGCTAACACTAATTTTAAAGAATATATTCATGTGTTTCTGTCATCTTTTAAACTTCATGTGGCTGATGTCAGTAACCAGTCATATGGCTCATCATGTTAAGTCTTCCTCACTTCAGAACATCTAGCAGTTAAAATCTGCATAGAATTTGCAATATAGCCAAGTACTAACTGGAAACACAAAATCACCTATGGAAAAAATGAGACTATCACTTTTCAGCTGATTAAAGTTATGGAGTGAATTACAGGTGCATTTATATTGACAGCAGGTACTATATTAGAAGCTTTACCTGTCTCCCTTTGGGACCTCTTTTTCCACGGAAGCCTAGGATGCCCTGAGAAAGAAAGAACTTATAAGTAGTCAGGTTTTTTTTCTTCAATAGCTTAAATTCAAGTAATTAAACCTGCATTGGACTGGAAAAGGCAGTATGAGAAGCATCATCATTAAAAAAAAAAAGAAAAAATATTTGAGCAATGACTGATAGAGATGATGTTCCATAACGGGGGAGGGCGGAAGCACAGAAACATTCCATTAATGTTTTTTTATTGCAAATGTCATCTGACAATTGATAAATATTAACTCTTGACTGAACAAAATTGTTTCAATGAAAAATACTCATTGTAGACCTCGGTGGTAAGAAAAAAAAAAAAATCCTAATCCTTGCAGCTCTAGATTAAATTCAAATAATAATTTACAACTGCTCCCCATTTAACTTTAGCACCAGTGCATTTCATTGATTAGACTAATTAGATATGACCTATTTATTTCGTGTCTTCAACATCAGTTTTCTTTTAGACAAAGACTCAGATGAATGGTTATTGATACCTTACACATTTTTTCCCCATTCTAACACATATTGATTGCATTACCACCCAAACATCAGTATTTCATTAATGTTCCATTAAACCTACCCTTTCTCCTTCAGGCCCTGGCTGTCCTGCCACACCTGGAGGTCCAATGAAACCCTAAAAATGTAAGAATAATTCTTGATTATAAGGCTGCTTCCCACCAACATTGCTTGTCCCTCAGTACTGACCAGCTGCAGGTACAAGGTCCAGGCATTAAATTCAGGCTCATTTGAGATTACCAGTGAAGCTCAACCAACCTAAATATGACTAGGATTTACTCTCGAACCAATTTCAAAAACTGTTTCCTTTTATAAGGATAAAGAATGAATTAATAAAGAACTATTAATAAAGTGCTCCAGTTAGACAAAGTTGCATCAGAGATCATATTTATTAGAATAAATGAAATATGAAAAAGCTGGTGAGGTTAATCTTGTTCATGAGACACATCAGAAAATATGTTCTTGTCTTTAATAACACTGTGCGATCACTGCTATATGCAAGAGCCCTAGAAAGCTTACCTTGGCATAAGCAGAATGTTTTTCTTAAAGTCCAGTCACAACACATTTCTCTCCCACCATCCCCATAGAAAGTCAAAAATAGATCCTCTCAAACAATCAGTTCTATGGATACAGAAACATGCTGCTGACTCTGCAGAAATGATAGTACAATTTACGAAATAGAGTAGTAGAGATGGATTCTGCATTACTAGATTCAGACTGAGATCAGAACAAAAATATTAGTTACTAAAAAAGAACCCCTCGCTTCCATCTCTCTCCAGTCTTCTGATTATAATGATGTGGGGTTTTGGGGGTCAAGGTTTTGTTGGGGTTTTTCTGTTTGTTTTGGTTTGTTGTGGGGTTTTTTGTTGTGATTTTTTTTTTTTTTGCTTTTTTGTTTGTTTTGGTTTTGTTTGGTTTTTTTTGTTTGTGTTTTTTAGTTTGTTTTTTTTTTTTTAAATGAAACATATTGCCTATCTTGCCAACCAGCCAAAAAGAGGATAACAAAACCAAAGGCACTTCTTCTACAGTTTGTTAAAACAGCTGAGAAGTAGAGTATAGTTTGATTGCAGGAATGTTCTAAACTTAAAGCTCTAAACACACTTTGTATCATCTTGCTATGCACCTTCATGGCACAGCAGTATGTCTCAACAGCGCTGCATCATCTTTATTGGAAGTAGTTTGTAGAATTCATATACAGGACTTAGTCTTAAGACCTGACAGGTGGTTTTCCGTAAAATTACTGAGACATTGGCCATTTTTAGGTTTATGTAAACAGAGAAGTCATAACTTTGCAGGAAGTGACAGGGATCACTTAATGTCTTGTTGGTTGAGGGGAGAACGAGACAAAATGCACGGAGAATCTGAGCAAAAGTAAACCAAAGAAATGTAAAAGATACAACCCCTGAGGGTGCAGTATCTGTTGGCACTTGATCCTGACAAACTAATTTTTCCCATCACTATAATGAAAACTGACATCAAAAAAAGCACACACACAAAACAGACATATGTTTAAGAAGCTGCTGCAGGTGAAGACTTTTAGTTACTACATTCAAACAAACAAACCAAAATAGAGTGAAAGCAAATCTATCAACACAATAAGATTATTTTAATAGATACTTGAGAGTGCAATACACTGCTCAGCAACCTGTACAACATTAGCTGAGGGCCTGAAAACACTTTGTAAAGGGCTCCTTCAAACCCCAGGTGCAACCAGCAACATGCAAGTTTCTGTAAACTCATGTCTCAGACTGATGGTGACAGTCTGTCTGAAAAAATACTTACACACACACAAGAATGTGTGGACACGTCCATGTGCCCATTAAAAAAAATAAAAATACCCAACAACAACCCCCTAACCAAAACCAACCAAACAGCCCGAACCAAAAAAATCCGCAAACACCCAGCAAAGAAACCCACAACAACAAAATATTAAAAACCCCCCAAAACAACAACAGAAAAAAGCCAATCTATTTTACCTCAAAGAATAATCAAAAGCAAACCTTGAATCAGCAGCGCATTAAGAGCCTTCAGTCCCTTGAACACATGTGACTACAACTGAACTGTTCTAAAATCTCAAGGTATCACTTTTATAGTTTTTGTGTGTCAAGATAGTTTCCCTTTGTCAACTTCTGTAGCTGTTACAGATTGCAAATGCCAGATATGTGTTCCTTCTTGACAGCTTCCATTATGGAAATAATGCTTCAGGCACCCGCTCCTCTTCCCTTTCTGCTTCCACCCCCTCACATTCAGCATTGCTTTCCCTCTCTTGCCTGCATGCATTCCAAGTGAGAGGAAGGGCAACAGTGGAAGACTGCCCTATACTGGTCAGCGTGGGGAAAAAAAAAATAAATAAAAGATCCTTACATATATTTTGAAAGGAGCACTGTTGTCTCATTTGCAGATTCTGTAAAGGCCGAATGGTTCAGTAGGCATACAACTGACAGAATTGAATGAAATTCCTCATCCCCTTTTCTCACATACTACATGGGTGAAAACAGACACACATGCCAAAATGCTTAAAATTCTTACTTACTCTTACACCTTTAGGACCTGGGTTACCTTCTGGTCCAGCTAAGCCCTATTACAAAAGATACAAGTTGTACTTCAATTCAAACAACCAGATATGCTCAATTTAAAAGAACTGTAACAGCATTTGTTACCTGGAAAATGGCAACACATTCTTAAAATGATTAGGATTGAAGCGGATGTCATCAAGTAGTCTCCTCGGACCATGTTTGGAAAGGTCTCCCATTAATTGATGTCTCAGACAATGGCTGAAACTTCTTATATGTTAAAATTATTTCTTCTGGAAGGAAATTTTTTCCTGAACAAGTGATCTGGCATTACAGTGACTTTTAAAATATATAGCCAGTACAAACCTAACCCAATAAAACACTGAAGTATTGGTCAAATCCACCCTTTAAGTAGATACAAAACCACAAAGTCAATTGTTTAATTTTGCTCATATACCTTTATACAGGTAAAATAACGAGTATTTCTGCTATGTCCTATTTATATTACTGGACTGAGGTTATCTCTCAGCTTATATGTAAGTTTAAAAAATAAATGTTTATATAACTGCTTATGTTTATAGAAAGCTGCTGTCTGGCTTTATTGATTCTCCTTCTCAAACATCCGAATGGAAAAAAAAATATTTTAACATTCTGTTTCTCTAAAGGGCTGAAGATACAGTTTCAGTGATGCAGTAAACACACTGGTGAAAATCAGGAGGAACTATATTACAACAGACAGCTTTCTGTTGCTTCTGGACTTGAAATATGAAGAAGATAAACCACATAGAACCACAAGAGGTTTACAGAAGAGCGCAAAGTGTTTAGACATTCAGTACTTTGTTAATGTCATTCATGTACTCCAAAAAGTTACAGCATTACTGCATCTAACCCATCCAAGTTTAAAAGCCACAAAGGTCAACATTACCTAAAGAGCAGTACCTGTGTAAGAGGTTTGTTTCAAGGACAAATCTCAGGATGGGAACAAATACATTTATACCGTTGGTAGTTTCAAAAGTTAGATATGGCACTTTTGAAAAGAAGAAACGAGAAAAAAAAACAAACTGCAAAGATATTAGTATAGTTACTGCACCTGCCTGCCAGGGTAACCAACTGCCCCAATATTGCCAGCCATTCCTGGAGGTCCCTAAGTGGAAAAAGAGGAGGGGAAAAAGAAAAAAAAAAAAAGAAAGAAACAAACAGCTTTAATGTAATGTTTTGGAATTTATTCTTTTTATTATTTTTCTTTTAACATCTAGTCACATGACACAGCTTAAGCTCATGGGAAAATTGCTTTTAGAGCAAGCTACACAGCAACACCCTAAAATTTACTCATCATACATAAGTAATTGCATTAGTTATATATCCTTTAAAAAGGATTACAAGAAGAGTATGCTAAGATTTTGTGAAATACAATGGTGCATCCCTCAAATCCGTAATAAAAACATAGATGCTATTCATAAAAAGTAATTGAGAAGGACCATAGGTGACAGGTCCTTATAATGAAGTAACTGAACTGATCTTAGCTGTATCTGAACACATGTGTTAAAAGCTTCATTAAAGGATCCTTGTGTCCTCACAAAGCCAAATTTTTTTGTTTCTTCCAGAATCAGGTCAATATAGCACTGAATCAGGCATGAACGCATAGAAGTTTTCTCCATCTTCTTCCTCCTAATCAAATCCAAAAGTAATTTTTATTGTTCTTTAATTACTAACATCTGTGCATCTGACTTGATTTCCAGAAAAAAAGTGCTTTGTTGAAAAGGTGCCAAATGTCACGGGCCCATCACTGAGACAGAGGAATCTCCACCTGTCTCTGTTCAGTTAATTTTATTTTAAACAAGCCAAGTTTATAAATTGGACCCTCTCCCAGTCTGACCCTTCCACCCACTGTCATATATCAGTGTTACCATAGCAATGGATCAGGACTCCCTCCTGAGCTGTTCACAGCTGATTTATGGTGAAACAGCACTCAGGAAGCAGAATGCAGAAGTGCAGATGCGAAAGGGGGTTTTAGTACTTTTTGTTTAAATGAACTGCCACTGAGATGATTCTGTCACCTACTTTCAACTGTTGGTAATTAAACTTCTGACAGATATTCTGTCACGGAACTAGGATCCATGGTCTCCTACTTTGTCTCGGCTGTACCTCAAAGTATGAGTATATGGCAAAAAAACCTCAACCTTAAAAAGCAGCAGAATCATTGCACTTGCAACTTATCTTTTGAAACTTTTCCTTTGTTACCAGTGGTTGAGGAGTTCCACAATTCACAAATTCAGAGGAATGTCTGTCATTGCTGCACAAGTTTCTAAAAACTACACCCAGGTAGGTGCTACAGATGACAAGTAACAGGTCTAACTTATCACCTTCACCAGCCAGGACTGAAAATAGCAGCAAGAACTACATGCAAAATAAAACTCTTTCCTCCAAAGCATTCTCTTAAAAGTTACGTCAGTATTTTCTAAGTGATAATAATGAAGGAAAATATTTACAGCAGCAGTATGAGAACACTGAGATAGCAAACAGTTGCACATCACCAGTTCTCACATTCTTGAATATGAATTGTCTTCAAAGGAACTTATATACTTGATTTCATGAATAATGAGCAGAATTACTTTTCAATGAAACCTCACTTTTCCCGCTCCATGATAACTAATGATTACTTTTCACCTGCAACTTCTTTGAAGATTGAGATACTCTTCTGATATTAAAAATTACTCTTTTTTTTACTGGTTCTTTATCTCACTGCTAAATTACTGTCATCACACAAAAATACCTGTGGGTTTATAACAAAAAAAAAAAAATCACCACTTAGTTAAGATTTGTGTATAAAAATTATTAAAGTCATGGATGATGTTCATCAGTTTTCATCTCTCTCTGGGTGTCTACCATCTGCTGTCATCACTGTTTTCAGTGTCAACTAAAAGGAGACTCATGCTTCCATCTCCTCTGCCATCAAGAGCTTTGTTAATCCTGAAAAGACATCAGCAGTTGGATGTCTTTCAAATTTACATTCAGATTGCTTCTTGAACTGTCATGGAAGTGAAAAAAAGCATTGACTAACCATTTCATTTTCTACATGCTAAGAGATTTAAAATGTATTAAATCAGTAGAGGTTTTGACAGAATCCAAACAGTGCCTCTAACAAGAATTTTGGCCCAACCACTGTCAAGCCAGTGTGGTGTTAAGAAAATCAATCCGGTTTTCTTCCATTTAATTTAGACCACTTTTTACCACACTGGTCTCTAAATAATCTGAATTCTGGGTCAAGAACTATTAACTACTTGCTTGTGTAGTAATTTACACTGATTGCTTATATTGAACACTTATATTGGATTCTGCATTCTTCTATCCTCAAACGTTCATTTGTAGAGCACAGTGCACTGTGCTTTCACCGCTTACCTGCTCACCCTGTGGCCCTTGCAGTCCCAGATAACCCTTAAGACCCTAAAGGTGGAGAAACAGATATGCGATAAATACAAACACGCAAAATGGACCTTTTTTCCCTACTCCAATCTCACTTTATCAAGAAAAAAAGTTATCTAAACTTGCTTGCCTGCAGCATTAGTGTGTTTTACATTCAGCAGCTTGTATGAAACCTGAATCAGAAAAGAGTAAGAAATCTTCACGGCAGTTTAGACAATTTCAAGATACCAGCATGCTTAAAGACAGTTCCAGACTTGTACTCTTTTAGACAAATGAGTACATGGGATGCTGTTGCCAGTTATTGCTGAAGAATTGGATTTGGTACAGTGCACTTCCCCATTCCAAATCCTTGTTGCAATGTCCTTTCTGAAAAGGGCAGTTCAGAGAAGGTGTATAAGTAGAGAGTCATCCCAGACTATTCTAGGACAATTTCAAGTCAGATCAGCTTTCCAGGATACACGAGATCTCTTTTTAAGATTAACATAGAACAAATTCCAGCCCTTATATTATGGAATTTATATTGGTATGGAAAACAGCTTGTTCCTTATCCCAGAAATCTTCCCTGTGGTGCTGGAATCATGAAGCTGTCAAATTTTATTCCCTGTGCATTGATCATCTAATGCACATTTTAGCTCTTAAAGAAAAAAAAAATAATTAAAAATATAGCTGGAACCTGCCATCTGCATCATTACACTTGAAAGGGGAACCTTCCTCTTGGATGTCTTTACCCTGCACTAAACACACCCAGACAAGCTGGCCTAAAAGGGAGTCTGCAACAGTTGCATGCTGGATGCACAAGCCAAGCGTCTGGTTTCCACATCCTCTGCAAGAGGTACTGGGAACACACAAGTTCCAAAAGCTGCAGCTTGAAACAGAAAGACCAAAACAATCCCTATTTTGGATAGAAATCTATCATAAAATTTGCCTCAAAGACATTGTCTGGGTAGCAGGAGGATCTTGGTTGATGTCAAACATCTGGCTGCCTTGTGACATGATGATACTCATTAGTCAGTAGAGACTTAAAACCCACTGTAAGAAGAAGGAATTCTGCCACTGATTTCAGCAGATCAGGTATCCCAAAGTTTTAGATAAGCTTCTGCATGACCACAAGAGTATTTCTGCATGAAATTAATTTCACTATCATATACAAAATTAAAAGATGGAATGATTTTGCTTCACGGTAATTTTAGATAATAGAAGAGAATGAAATCTGTAAGGCTTTGAAATTTGCAATTTTGTTATTATAGGCCTGCTTGAGGAATCTTGATCCAAGAGATGTACTCGTTGAAAAACCCAAAGGTCTCATTTCCTCAAAACCCAACACAGCAGGTGTGCCCTTTCATTTTGCTAATGACACACATAGCGTCAGCAGTTTGCAAAATTATAATGTATTCTGGCTTCAGTAGTCTCCTGTAGCTTAAGTCTAAATAATTTATAGTTATTATATCTAAGGAAGTAGGTTTGCATTGCTGTTGATAAAAAAAAAAAAAATAATTTGTAACACAGGTAGCCAGGAGCTGATCTTAGACAAACCAGTTAATATGAAATATCCCCATTTAATAGATTAATCTATTCCTAAACCCAAATTTCTTATTGAATTGTCAAAGCAGAACTAAAGATGCCAGAATAAACCAGGAAACTCATCTTTAGCTTTCAAAATGCACCTCAGAAAGCCTTACAGTTTTTTATGGTCCCTTTCCACTCTGTATTTCATGAGTTTTATCTATTTGATAATTTTATCCTCTCCATGCTTAAATGAACAACTAAAGTACATATTGCTAGAAGAGATCTCTCAGTAGTTCATTATTTCTTTACAAGGAGAAAAGGAAAGCAAATGCTTCTATACACAGAAACATCCCAAGATAAATTTATCACAATTTAGTTTTAAAGTGGGTCAGTTTAGCAGGGTCATAACACCTGCATGGACAGTCTGAACAGAAGGCATGCAAGGAACTGTGAGATGAAGCAAGAGGACTGCACCTTGCTTCTGCCAGAGGAAAATTGTTCTGAGTTCATATTTTAGAGTAGCATGCCCATATCCTTATTCAGAGTTAACATGGCCTTAATTCATACTAACTCACTTAATGCTGGTTGGAAATGAAGCTAAACCATGCTAAATGAATATTACTTCAAAGAGAGAGTTTTCACATAGGAGTTTCCTATGACAGCTAATCCTCTTAAAATTCTTAGTTTTTTATTAATTTGGGTTTGTATTCTCGAGCGTATCCATAGAAATAAGATCTAGTTTGCTCTGACCTAAGATGAAAGAAAACAAGGATACAAGCTCACAGGCTTGTATGAAATACCTCCCAATTTCTAATGCACTGATTTAAAAGCTCAGCATGGAAAAGTCTGAAGCTTCCAATAACAGCAATACACACTTCAAGTACATTACAAAAACACAAGTTGCAAGAATACTTTGTTTTGCAAGAGGAAAAATCTTTACCACCAACTAATACGACTCAGAAAAGACTTCATAGCGAGTTTGAGGTGTATGACTTCTACCATATGCCTAGCACAGTGGGACTCTTGAGTGAAGTCTGTATAGAGCAAAACACAGATGTTAAATCATAACAGCAAGGATTGTTCAAGCCAAGTCTTTCCATCTTACTGGTGCCCATTGTGTTAGAATTAAAATTAGCATTTTTACACATTTATTATTAAAATATATCTGGAACAACACTGGCGACTTTGCTAGAGCCAAGAAGTTTCTGTAACCTCTGAAAATCAGTAGGTAAAGTGTTAGACCTAAGGTTACAGTAGTCAGCTACAGAGAATTATTTGTCTGAAAAGCGCTGGAAAAAAAAAAGCTGGGCATGGGGTAAGTCTAGCATATAAACAGATTTTCCTGCACTGTCACAGGAGCTTTTGCAATGCTTACTTATTAGCTCCAAGTTGTCAGAACATGTCACCCAGTTTTGAAAAAACTTCATGAATAAATGTTTTTTTGTTGTTTGTTAGTTTTTTTTGTTTGGTTTTCTTTATAGCTCCATTCTATCTTGTTTGCTGGTGTTTATTAACACATCTAAGACAGATAAGTCTGAATATCCTAAAGAATGCAAATATCATTTAAACCCAACAATAAATTGCATATGTAGAAGATGGACCCTTTCTCCATTTAATTCAGTAGAGGAATTTCTCTCAGAAAGTTGAATTGTCCTGCCCAAGAAAAATAGCACTTCCTGGAAGAAGCATAACATTGCAATCACCACAGGTACTGCTTTTAAATTTATCTATCTGCCTTACCCTTTACAGGATGCAAAAGTAAAGACAAAAGGAAATATGGAGCCCTTTTCAGGCTGCAAACAAGTTTTTACCTTCAATATGTCTTAGCACATTACACTTCAGTATGCGGATTTTATCACAATTTTATGGACTCCCATGATTTATTGTTACCCATGTATTGTATAGGGAATAAAGCTAGCCCAAAAATTGTAGTCAATTGTTTTTAAAATCTTTTGCAATGCCATTGTAAAGTACCTGCAACCACACAGGCACTGCAGTCATTCTGATGTATTGGCATGATCCCAGGCAACTTAACGCCCAGAAATACTGTTCTTTGGCTGACAACCTACCCCCAAGTATTCTGGCTAGCAGAGGCCAGTACTTGCCTGTCTGTACAGAGAAGTAGGCCCATTTTGGGGACAGAGAGAAGGAGGAGGTTCCGCTCTGTGAGGTCTCTGGACCAATATGAGGAATGTTTTGAGTGCTGACTTAAAGACAGTCCTGTGAAGACAGTTCCACTTATAAGACCATGAACTGCTCTGGAAACAGCACTCTCCTCAAAACTAACCCTCATGTCCTGCCACTGCTTCTTTGCTTCAAAAGATGCCTGCAAGAAACAGGCCTATAAACACTTCATAAAAATGCAATTTTCTGTTCTTACGGTAGAACAAATTTGGAACCCTACTTTTTTTTTTATAATGTGTGTTACAGACATGAGAAATATGTCATATTTTATATGCAACCACAAAGACACATACTCTAACACATGGTATGTAATGAAAAATAGTCAATCATAATAATCTGTTCCTAGAGCCCTTATTATTAACATACATTTGTTTTACTATCTCACTAAAAAATCCTGCAGGTTATCAGATCTGTGAAAAGAAATACATCATTTTATAGTTCTAACCCAAAACAGTAGTTTACTAATGTTGTTCTATTGCATCGAAGGCTTCAAACTCCTTTTTTTAAATTTTTTTTTTTTTTTGAGTAAAATGAATCTTTGAGTAACTCTCTTGACATGATCTGAGATATTCATAAAAATAGAACCAAAAGCACATGGAATATGGCTTCTCAAAGTCATTCTTGTTGAAAGACGTGAATATGCACACTTGTCTCAAACTTCCACAACACATGTTTTTGCATAAGCACCAAATAACATTGCACAGGAAGTTCAGAATCAGGCAAAGTCTCATGAGAAAACTTGTTAAACACAGTCTCCTCCACAGCCACGGCCACTCTGGCACAGGCAATCGTGCCCAGTGGAGGTCAGCAGGCACTGCTGCACACCCTCCACTCCAGCTCTCCAAAGCCACCACTCCAAATGACGGGAAATGTATAATGAATTCCATAAAGGAAAAAAACCTGCACATTTCAAAGTCTGTCAGGAAAACACTGACAAGTCAATATAAGAAAAAGTAACTGCTGTGAAACAAACAGATTTGTGTTATACTACTAAAAATACCTGGAAGAACATTAGAGTTTTTATTTGGTATCAAATATCTCACTGTTCAGAAATTGCTGAGACAACACAAGCTGACTGTTAAAATCAAACAGAATTTGGAACACCATTAACTTCTAAGTAGGATTTTTTTATCTTTCTTTTTACCTGAATGAGAAACAACAGAAATATGTTATTTATTCAGTATTATAGCAATTCCTCTGTAGTACTAGGGTACAAAACAAAAATGAAAGTACTAGATTTTTCTTGTAGTTGGTTTACTTCACAGCTACTTGTACTCACATTCCTTTGAAAATAATTTCTGAGATCACACTGAGCTAACAGCGTGTTTACCTATTTACGTATATTGAAAAGTAGTAACTAAAGTTCAATTATTTAAATCAACAAATTGTGGGCTTGTCATTAAAAAAGATTAAGCGTTAAATAATTTTAACTCTATATAGGTGTAGTGCTGTTCAGAAGCTGGTATTCTTACAATCTGGGTCATGCAGAAGTTACCTTAAACTGGTTCTAGTTAGCATCTGATGTGTACAACATGGAAACAGAGTTTTTACTCTGTACTTTCCAGTGATTAAGTGAGCATGATTCTCCACAGAATCTTTAACCATCAGATAAGGAACGAGTTCTTGTGGCAGGAAGAGAGCATGGTGGCCACAAGATTTTAATTTCCTTGCCTCTAAATGTCAGTCTCATAATCCAGAACAAGTGACAGCTGCTCCCCATCTAAAAAGCTTTAATACTTCCCTTCCCCCACCCCAGCCCCAGCCCAACTATAAACCTGATGAAATAAGAAAATACCATAATTGGGGAATCTCAAGGTGGCTCAAGATCAGCAGTGACAAAAGCTATCAGTGTCCAGGCTTGTAGGTAACTCTTAGCAGAGAGAATGCAAGTTCTTGTCACATCTATATATTTCTCAGTTCATAGAACTGTGGATCACATTTGCCAAAATAAACTTCCACACTCCTCCTAGTGCTAATTCAGTCAGTGCTTCCTTTTCTAGACACATTTTTACTGTGTTTTGGTCAATTAAGAAATGAATTATTAGACTTTTAAAAAATAAAATAATTATCATACACTTTAATATCAAGACAACGTTGAATGAAGCCATCTTAAAACATAACACTGAATATAACTTCTGTTGCAATGCCATTTTTCTTTGGCTTACATAGGAGGTAAACATTCAATATTCCTTCTCTATACATCAAAAATTAGGGCCAAAAATACTACGGTCTACCTTTCTAACAATTCATTCCATGCTTTTGATGGACACTTTATAGTTGCCTTTAGTGTTACATACTATTTCAAAATCTGCTGTGATATCTGTTCTCCACGATTTTGTATCACACTTGCAACACAACTATCTTCTGCAAAGACAGCATTGAATTGCACTTTCCCTCTCAGCTTTCTTGCTGTTTTTGCCACCTCACCAGTTTGTCACCATCTGACTAATCAGAGCAGCATAATATCAGGTGACTTCTCCTTCCACATAAACTATATTCACTCCCTCAGAGTTCTGTGCTAATTTTCTTAAGGTTGTCTCATTTCCTCTATTGACATCCTTCACATTCACTTCCCCAAACTACCTCTGCTTTATGCTTTCCGACATACATAGGAATGACATTATGTGGATATGTTTCTTAAATACAGTATGTGGCACCTGACATCTCACTGGAAAAAAACTGGAACTTATTCCACCTGAGTTCTATTTTAGCAATTCTGGAACTTTTGGAAAAAAGCAAATAATTCAGTGCAGAAATACTGAGCACGTGATCCTATGGAGCTTTTTCTATACTACAAAATACACAATATAGAAGAGAGAATTTAAAAACTATTACTGAAAACTGAATACAATTGATTTTAAAATGGCTGTACGTCACAGGGAAGCCTATCTTCCCAACACCTACTCTGTTTGAACAGGGGCATACAATGCCTTTTGAAGAACATCAACCTAAGCAGCTGTATTTTACATTCTGTTGCAAAGATCTCAATCTGGTTGCAAGGGAAGGTTTTGCACTGTGGACCACAGAGCCTGACACAGTAGACAGTCACAGAACCAATAGCAGACCTAAAGCCCTTCTGTTGCCTCTTGACCACCAGACATCCACATGATGGCCATTGCTTTGAGCCTGAGAGGGTTACATGAAAACAGAATCTTACCTTCTGGCCTTTGATCCCAGGTGGGCCTGGAAAGCCTATGGGGCCTGGATCACCCTGTACAACAAAAAAAATCCAGAATAAACCATGTACCACTGGAACGTGACATAGCCCTATAAACACGAAGGACTTTGTCTTCTCTGCCCTCTTGCACATTTGGTAGGAATAAGTAGCTAATATTGTTTTATCAGACATAGATTTATTTTTCTTTAGAGGAGGAAAGTTGCAAAGGGAATAGGATCCTTAGTTGCAACCACCAGGTGCAATGTGCATGCCCCTCCATCATACAACATGGCCAAATCATGGCTGGAACAGATGTAGTTCATAACCTTACAACATTTACTTTTAGCCAACATAAATGGGAGTGAAGAAACTATACAATTCTTGAGGTAACCTTTCCCTCAGAAGTGAGTGGTTTCACTTCAAATTAATATAAGGATATTTAGACAAAGGTGTTATGGTGGCATAGCCCTATTCTCACTCAAGTTCTTTAAAATTTGCAACTCTATGATGGTATATGTGAATATGAATCAGAGCATCTCAAATTCTAGGGAGAAGGAAAAAGATACTTGTTTTTATGGTTGTTACAATGGGGGAAGAGGGAATGTTATTCCAGTTCTTTTTCCATTGCTCAGAATTGACAGTGAAGAGACTCAGTCTTTTAGGATTAGTGCCCAAGTTAAGATTCAGTGAATTAAGGAACAGATCGTGGAAGCGAGTTAGCATCAGAGTAAATTCAAGTCCATTACTTAGGGTGAGAAAATTTGACTTGGCTGAAAAACTAAGAACCCAAAATAGTGAGAACTATAGAAATGCTTACCGATGCCATCTATTTGGATGATAGATAGATGCTTTCTACTTGTATTTAGGTGTAGGTCATACATATACATGGGTGGGCTTTATACTGTTCTGTGGCAGCTTGGGCTCATATCAAAGAATATATCTTAAATTTCAGGTAGACACATAAAGCTCACACTGCTATGATTAGATTGCCAAAAGCAAAACTTGGTTAGATTAAAATAATGTGCTCTTTTTACAAAAGCTGCATCTCCGTTTCTCATCATTGCATAAAAAGACACATTTCTCAATTTTGCTCAGCAGCAAAACACTGAAAATACGTATTTGTCAATTATTAATTATTTGTGACAGAATGTATGCATTAAAAACAATATTTTATACACACAATAGTTATTTGCTAATGCTTGCTTCATTACAGACAGTGATCTTCAGCTCCTACAGGGTTTTCTGCTTAGCACAAATGTTCCACAACTGAACTATTAGCAAATGCTTTAAATAAAGCTTAACATAAATACAAGATATTCTAAAAGATATAGCATAGGCTAACACATTAGAATGCAAACATACTATTACATTTTTAGTATTATCACAGTGATTTCATACACAGTCAGTAGATTTGCCATCTAAAAGTAAAATATTCACAAGCTTTCAAGCCCACAATTTCTCTGAATAAAACATTTAAAATATTTATAGTTAAATATTTTGGGCAGAGAGCACAACTTCTAGTTTGCCTAAAGCAGCTTAGGAACAACTAGCAGAAAAAGCCACTGAAATGAAAGGACAAATCTTAGCATCAAGAATCTGTTAAAAAAGTGGTTAAATACAACACAATATGCAATCATGCATGCACTTATCATCAAATTTTGTCTGTCTTGCACAACTTCCTGGGCTAATGCAAGGTACTAAAGAAAAATGGAATCTGTACTTTTTAAAATCAGTGTGAATAGAATTGCATTTCACTGTTCTAAAAGTACTTCACTTTTATTATTTTTTTAAATTTTATTTTTAGAAATGAAGTAAAATATACAATTTAAGTTTCAGCTTTGAATACAATTTTTTTGTCACTGTTTCATCACTTGTGTCTGCAGTGGTCATTCTCACATGATTAAGCATCAAAATACACCAGCATCCCAGTTAAGTACAAAGCATTGTGCTGTTAGAATTTATCTGAATATTAAACAAAACTTCAAAAAAGAGTGGGACAGAGAAAACTTTTTTTTATAACTAAGAAAGTATTACCTTTTCTCCACGTTTTGCCTGTCCAGGAGAGAATCCTGGGTCTCCTTTAGGGCCCTGACATAGAGAAATTGAGCTCATTAATATCATTAGGGAAGAGAGCTTTTAACACTATATGTGGAAAAACATTGTCAACTGTTATAGCAAGAGGAGAGGAAATGTTCATATAAAATGCACTTGCTATTATGGATTTATTTTTTCCTCACAACTTTTCTGATAAAGAACTACTGCAAACATAGTAGTATGAGTTCACATCAAAATAAAGTTTACCTTTTCCAGATTTCATAATGTCACAAGACTTTTTGATAAGCAGATTCTACTGGTAAATCTGAGCAGGAGTACAGCAGACATCCCAGATGAAATGCTCTCCTCATAACAGCTCCTCATTCTTGGCCAGGAATTACTGTCCGCCTGCAAGACTAGCTCGCAGAGAGGGGAAGGACATTGCCACACCAAACTCTCCTATTTCAAATTTCTGCTGCCATGTGAAGCTCCAGGTACTATCCTGGGGCCTGTCAGGGCTAGTTAGGATCAGTCAGGCCTTGCAGAGAGCCCTGCAGAGCTATTGGCATCTCTGCCACACACCTGCACCCTTCAGAGTTACATTCACTGCCCTTAAAACAGAAGTCACCAGCAAGTGGCACCTGCTGAGAGCACCTGGGGTGAAACGCTTCACACTGATCGAGCAGTCATCTGGGGAGTTCCCAGAGCATTGGCTGAAACCACATTCACACACTAATAACTCAAAATACAGTAACTGAGGAGGAAATGGGGAACCTCTTGGTCTAAATACTAAAAGCTGCATGCAAAAGGCGCTGTAACATTTAATTGACCTGTTCATGTAAATGACACAGGCTATAACAGTGCTCTTGATTTCAAAGCTGTAGAGTAATACTGAGTGTTACTCAAAGGCATCAAGATCTACTCTTCTCAATCAAAAATATGTTTTATGTAGCCATGTAAATTAATGTTACTATTAAAGTAATCCCACAGCAACGTGAGGTTAAAGATGATACTCACTCTTCACTAAAAGAAACCTAAACCTGGGAAAAACAGCTGTTACAACACTGCCAGCACAGTCCTACTCTCAGGGGCAACACTGGATGTTCAGAGGGATGTACAAGACAAGCAGCACGAGGCTTCCTGAGGGTCAGCCATTTCTGATCAGTAACACACAGGGTTTTCACTTGAAATGCTACGGGGCTGATCCTCCTCTTGTATAGGGTACTGCAGATCAGTGGGTATCCTTCCCTCTGCAGCTCATATTTGCACCTGGGGGGCTACTTCAGAAACTAAGCTTGTTGAATGCTCAAGACTGGAAATAATGGCAAAAAGAATCTTTTGCATTAAATCGATGTGTCAGGTCACAGAGAATAAAGTTCTTCAGCATGGCAGGAGTTAGAGTATTTTCCAGCTGATCTACATTTTGGAAGGTAAATAGTTATATTCCTTAAACAACTCCCATCTATCTTCTGCTTCCATTTTCCAACACAGGCATATTATCCTAAGAGTTGTAATAAAACTGTGATCAGCTCTTGGCTAGTTACAACAGAGGCCTTCTGGCAACTTACTCATCCCTTTTCCTTTCCTTTATAAGCACAATTAATTTCTCATTATTTTTAATCCGAAAAACAAACAGCAGTTGTTATGCATGGCCATCAGTCGTGGATTAACAACATGTCACTGTAGGTCAAGATGCGAGGACAAAACAAAACACTTCATTATTTAATCTATGTAACATTACATGTAGTTAGAACACTGCCAGAATCCACAAACTATATTTTCTTAACTAATCCACTTTTTAGAAAACCAAGAATACAGCCAAACCTCATGAATACTTTTAAATTACTTTAAAGCCACCCATCAAGTGTTTATCAGGAATTAAATGCCCAGGACATCAACTATCCGTTGTAATTGCCAGTCCATGCTCAGGGCTGGACACTATACTCTAAGCGTACTAGCTAATGTTGTTCCATGCTTCAAAAGCAAGTGCATAAAGGATGCTTCAGCACAGGAGGGAAAAACATATACATCTCAAAGGTAGAATAAAATTCTGCATTAATTTACTGACAGAAAAAAAGTTGCAACCCATCTGCGATGTTTTAAGATCAAACAAAAGTGTTTCTCATTTCAGCTTATGTAGTCAGTGCAGGTCAACCACCTCTTCATAGTCAAAAAACCTGGTGAGCACCTGGCTAACTTTTATTTAAAGAAAAATGTTTCAGAAGATACCTGTATTGAAAGGATAATTTATAGTCCAACAGAAATGAAAGAGATCACTAAGCATCTAGTAATATATACATATTTTTTCTATTTATATATAGGTACATACACACACAGTTCCTTCTATTCTTAGAATCCTGGAGAGAGCTACAGGAGTGATCAGAATTATTAATCCGAGTAGCGGGGGGAACACATTATAAAACAAATCCTAGGAATAATTGGTTACAATTATTTTTTCTACAAATATATACTATTATGCAGCCAGCATAACTATGGTAAAAATGAATTAGGAATCTCCAAGTTTAACCATTCCTACAGAACTAGATAATAACAAATGCAGACCAAAAATAGAGTCACTTGGTTTTAAAGTGCTTGACACTGGAAGCTTTATTAAATTTCTTTTTATGTCCTCAAGCAGTTTTTAACACCTGTCACAACAAGTCAGATTCCTGCCATTAGGAATCGTACTAAAACAAATCATGGTTGCTGATGTTTTTTTCCTAACATATCTATCAAATTGTTCAAACTAAATATGAGTTGAAGGCATTCTGCAACTGCACAAATCTGTCGAATCTATTTAAAGGGCCTACGTTACACAATTTTGAAGGGTTTTATTAGGGCTTCCAGTCCAGTATTTTGTCTTTGACTTTAAATAGCACACCCATAAATCTTCAGAAAATTAAATTAACATATTAATCAAGTGATAATGTCTGAAATATTACAATATTTAAATATCAAAGGTTGACCATTGTCAAAGGAGGAATTTATAAAGAATAACAGTCTATTTTGCTTCTTTATTTAGAAAATAAAAATAAAAACAAGCAAGGCAAAAGTTCTCACAGTTTATCAAAGAGGTCAATTATATTTACAGAAACTCTGTTGGGAATTACAGAGTACTTGCACAAGTACCTGCACACTCAGGGTGGTTTTTCCCTTGAATAAACTGCTGTTTTACTTGGATTACAAATTCAACTTGATTGACTACATTTAATTAAAATATGCTTATAGCAACAGTCTGTATCTATTAGGCAAAGAAGGCAAATTGCTTCTATAGTAGGAAACAGTTCAGGGGCTTCAAAAAAGTCATTAAGAAGTTCACATATTTACATGAAAACATGGATAAATTAACTCACCTTTGGACCTGGCAATCCTGGCAAGCCTGGATTACCATGTGGTCCTGGAATACCCTAAGGAAAAAAAAAAAACAAACAGGAAAAAAGAAAAGGGAGAGAGATTATTCAGTACTCCACTGAACCAGTGTGGATAGTTTGAAGAGAAACATTTTACTGCATCATTGTTGCTTTTAGAAGCACTGATTAAGACTTTCAAAGGATTCTCAAGAAATAAAACATGCACATCTTCCCAAAAAATTAAAAATGAAACTGAGTACTTCCCTTTCTTTTAAAAATCTCAGCTTTTATTGTCTTGCCAAGTAATTTTTAACAGGTATTTGGCAGTAAGTCACTGCAATGCTGCTCTCCAGATACAAAAACTCAGAGGCATGGGATAAAAATCAGAAAAATCACTTCAGAGGTACTGAGCTATACACCACAAAGACAACGAAGTGGATCAGTTCTCACTGACCTAAAAGAGGACTCAAAGCAACTTATTCCACCTTCTCTAAACAAATCACTGACAAAAGCCCTTCACCAGCCTGATACTCCCACAGCCAACATAGAAAATGGGCCGGTTACTAAAAGAATGGACTTAAAGCATTCTGGGAACAGAAGAGGCTATCAGGACTGTCTATGTCTTCCAGGGTAAGTGTCTGTTCCTGCAATATACTCAGCAATCTTCACTCCTTGACAAACTACACATCGAGGAAAGAGCTTTTTGCCATGGCACCAAAGGATCAAACTGGTGAAAATCTACCCATGGTAAGCCAGCAACAAAGCTTTTGTTGAGTTCACTAAGTCCAAAATGTCACCCAAGCAAGTAATCTAAATACCAGTAATAATAATAATAATAATAATAATCCTTCTCAGCTTTCTCATATATTCAGTGGTCTAACAACAAATAAACTCTGTCTTGTCCTCAGATGAGACTGAATTTACCGATTACACCTTGCAGTAACATGGAAAGCTGTCTGTTAAGTGCTCTCTCTCTCGCTAATGACAATGTTGACATAACTCCACAGAAATGCTAATCCGATGTGCCGTTTGAGAGATTAATTTGCACTCTGGCAACTTTGAAGATCCTCTCGGGGATTTAGGAGAAAGGAAACAAATAGAAAGTGCCAAGGTAGCTGCAGCATTCAAATGGCTCCCAGCTTTTGCTGCTTGCAATGTTACCATCTTGGGGCACAGCACTGCAACCCAGAATTGCAAAAGTACCCTCATGAAATGACAGGCATCAGGAGAATACAATTTCACCACTAATTCTGAAATTGGTGACATATCATTATTGAGAAACTCAGAACAAGCCAAGTCACTTGGAAAACCTTAACAGTCAGATGTGGACTTCTCTACCATAGAATTACAGAGATCAAAATCCGCTTTTAATGGAAATCTTTAACCATTAATCAGGTATTGATACCATGTCCAAAGTGTCCAACCTGTGTGAATTTCTGTCAGGATTTGGTTTGGACAAGCACCCAAGAAACCGTGAAGGCTGCCAAGCAAGGCAGTTATGCACTGTGCAGCTTCCCTGCCACACTGCAAGATCACATAAGGCTGCACACATGAAGGAAGACAGAAGTCACAGGGCAGACTGATAGATGTGGACGTGAACTTTTCATCAACAGGGTTTTATGTCCTTTTTGGCTCAAAAAAACCTCTATCACACCATGTATCTTAAATTTAAGCAAGTACAGCTAGTTATCAGTGTTGCACAAACTAAAGAGTACTTATATTCTAAGAACATTTATTTATTTGATCAAATAGTTTTATAGACTTTCTTGGCCCATATAAGTATGCATTTTAAACTCAGAACTACTGGCAAATATTCATCTAGTTCATTTCCATACTTTTCCAGCCACTCTACTGTAAGATGTCTCTTAACGTTGGAAAGCATGTCCTACTCAATCCAGAAAACTCACATGGTAGAGCACTTTGCTCATAAGCACTCTATACCTGTAAAAAAAACAAAACAAAACAAAAAACAACCAAACAAAATAAAAAACCCCATACCTGCAGGAAAAAAAAAGCAAGTAAACAACTGCACAAGAGAGACCTCAAACAGGCATGGCTTTAAACATACCGGCAGCCTTCTCTAAACCAAAGCAAACTTTCCAATTACGAGGATCCACTTGGGTATGTGGGATCTTGCCTCTGATGCCAGGTGTATCCTTGACAGAGGCAGTACGCAACATAAAAAGCTGAGCTGTAAGAACTGTCAGCTCTTACACTGAAGGATTATTTGGAAAAAAAAAAAAGAGGAACCAAAAAGTCAGGCAGATACGGATTGGAGTGAACACGTTTCATTTTATACTTTTAAATCTGTTTTGTCCATTCCCTTGTCTGCAACTGCTCTAAAGCATCATGGTTTTTGGCCCCTTTGACCAGTGCACTTTTCTACCCAGTTAGACAATGTTTTGAAAGGCAGAAAAGCACAGGATGTTCAACATATTATTGAGCAGCGGCTTGTTTAAACGTTCCTCAAAGACTGAGTCAAAACTCCTCCCACACATCCGCTGAGCCTTCATACTAACTACACCCTTATCTCTGTTACAATTTGCCTAGATAAGTGCAGTCTTGCCATAGTCACTTACATTCCCCAAAACCATGGCCCAAAATCATCTACACAACAAATCCACAACTGTTTCCTCCATCTGCCTTTCTCCAAAAACCCCCAAAATAGACCACAACCTCAGGGATGACTCAAGCATTTTTTATTTTTTTTTGTACACAATTGTGCAAGCACAGATTTACCTCCTTTTGCACCATCAGCTAGTTCTTGGCAGTGGCACAATCTTCTCCCATGCTCTCAGCAGCTGGTTTATAGGTTTCTGCTCACTGTGGCAAAGCCTGTGCTCTGTCCCTCGGCACAGGGCAAGGCTGCTGTCACTGTTCATGTTGGGGTGCATCCAGTCACACAAAATAAATCAATATTTGCTACTGTAGCTCATTTCTTGGGCAAATTACCTAGACATCTATCACCCCTTTTATCAATAAAACAAGAGACTAGAACAGATTTTGGGGAGTGTTTGTTTTTTCCCCCCTCTCTGTCTTGCAGTGGTTAATTTTGTATCCACCGCCTGCTCCTCTGCGGCTGTGGCGTGCATCGCTCACTCCCCCTCATTCCAAAAACAAAGGAACATGACCTTAGATTGTAGCAGATGGGAGCAGCAAGGAAAAACTAAAAGTTAATACTGCAAGCAGCAGAAGCTAGGTACAAGTGTAACAACGCTCTGTGTATGCACCCATATACAGAATTAACTGTGCTGAAGGCTCAAAGCAAAAAAAAAAAAAAACACCACCACCAAACTTGTTTGCTTTGCCTTACTTTAACATATCTGTCAAATGTTAACAATCACACACTTTTATAATAACCAAGCACATGAATAAAGTTGCAAAAAACAAAATGATGCAAACTCCAGTTTGATTACTGGTGAGCTGTTCAGAGCTACACAAGTATATAGCTGGTTTTACTCACCCGAGGACCTCTCTTTCCTGAAGAACCAGGTAAACCTGGAGGACCTGGAGGACCCTGGTGATAGAAAATCAAAATAATTGAGGCTAGAATGCAATACAGGGACAGTATCACAAGCCTGAATCAGACCAGTTCTTCTAACTTAGGACTTTCTACTCATGCAAACCTTCTCAATTTGAAAACCAATTTCCAAAATACAAGTACACGTGTTTTTAATCTGGCTCTAAATCATATTTCTGTTTAGAAGGTATCTTATGTCATCAAAATTGGAGCTAACAATCTAGATAGTAACTTTTACTTAAGCATATTTATATTAAAGGAAGAAGGGATCAGTTCAAAGATTAGAAACAAGCAAATGCTAGAAAATAATTAAGCCTTTTTAATAAGCATGCTGGCATGCCAAACATTTCAGAAAAGTCAGGACTAACCGAAAAAAACAAGATATCTCATGGAACAGACAGACATGAAATAGAAGAAAAAAACATTAACAAATGATTGTTCAGTTTCCTATTAAAAGCTTCTCATAACTGGTAACATGTTTGCCCTTGTATATAATGAATATCATTCTCTTTAAAGAAAATGCAGATTTTTTTTTTATATATATAACCAGATAGTATCTTTTGCAAATGAATTATTAATCACTGTAAGAATATTAGACAGTGTACCATCCTCTCCATATCTAGTTGTTTTGACCACAGAAACCTTTGCATTTCTGTATGTGACTACTGTTCACATTCAAAACCCCTGGATCTACTTCATTGTACTCAAAGATGAATGAGAGCTCTACACTAAAACCTGCACATATTACATTTCATCTACCACAATTGAGTTCTAATAAAGTATGGGCTATTGTTATGGATGAATTCAGCTGCCATACAAATGCCAGCATGGCAAGTCCCAGCTTGAACAAAAAATAAAAGTACCACCACCATAAGGGAAGATGGGCACCACATAAGACAGACCTCATGAAGATGGTCAGTTGATGACAACAGAAAGGGATTCAGCTTGCTCTTCCACCCAGGCTCCCTTGAACTCATATTAGAGCCTCTTGGCTGAGGCACTAGTCAAAACCCTGAGTATCATATTGCTCATCACTAAACAACACTGCTGAAAGCTGGTAGGGATACCAGGGAAATCAGTAGAGCAACTATAGTGGCTGAAACGGCCAGCTGGCAGGCTTTCTGAAAATGGAGGGGAATGGGGAAAAAAGAAAGAAAAAAAAAGAAAAAAGATGAGAGAAAGGAAAAAAGACAAACATCCTTTGGGGTTTATTAGTAAGCAACAAATCATTTTATTAAGACAAAAGTTGCATTTTTAAAAATCTAAAAGTTTTGTGGAAGTGATATTTCTTTTTACTTGGAAAGCTACTGTCACTGGTAGGGAAGGCAGTATTGATTACAGACTTTAGGCATTGTCAAGCCGATTACATTTATTCATTTGGCCAAAATACAGACCACTTTGCACAATTCTGGGAAAAGACCTGTTCTGAGGAAGAATAAACCTCCTGTTTTCCTCTCCAATTAATAATAATAATAATAATAATCTTAGTGGTCTAATTGTAGTACAATGGCATGTCTGTAGCTGGGAATATTTGTATAACCATATATGTTGCATTAAGCCATGCTGAAACCTGCAGCCTGCGCTCGTCACTCTGTGCAATATAGAAGACAAATCTGTGTAAACAGTCCTGGTCTTTAAGTCAAACTGTAACATGTCACACTTTTCTCACAGGAGGTTTTCTGTTCAGTCTGATTGCATAAATGCTCACTAGTATTTTAATTTTCTTTTGAAGCAAAAAGACCTTGTGTTTAATAATAAAAAAAAACCCTGTAGCAGATGGATACATGGGAAGCTCTTGACCCAGCATTCTCATCCACATCCAAAATCGTACCTGAAAAGGCACAGAGAACTCTCACCTTGCCACTGCTGAGTAGTATGCTTTCTAGTATCTCCTCTCAAATTGTAAGTTGAGGCACTTTGTTTAGAAAAATGTAACGTTTCCCTTTGTAGTTCTGTGATATTTTTAAGTAAAATACTTGCAACTAGTGTGCATTCTTTTGAAATCTGTGATACAAATTCTTCCATACCCCCATTTCAGACACCTTCTACACTTCCTTAAAAATAGACTAATAGCCAAACTGCACCATTTTCCTAATAAATACTCATTAAGGTTTCTATTAAGATCTTGATCTTTGCTGATTTGTAGAACAAGGGCAGTGACAACATTTTTCCCCATGTGACTTTCTGGATTTTTTAAAAAATAGTACTTGTTTCCTTTGCAAAACAAAGAAAAAATACAAACTCCGAAACCCTCCTCACTTTGATTACCCTGATTCATAAGTAATTATCTCTCCATCTATAAAACACAAAAAGAAGAAAATCTCATCATAACCAAGCCCTCACCAATCCCTAAAAGGAAGAGTAAAATATTTTGAACTATGCAGGCAGAAAAGAAAAACAATTTTCAAGGCTTTCTAAAACAAAGTCAACCATTGTGGAAGTCATCTCCAGTTAATAATAATAAGCAATTAGCACCAGCAATGCAGGGGTTTGATTAAAATACTAACAAGGACTCTCTTTAACCAGAGTACATTACACCTTAACGTCCAGCTCAGACTCCTCCCTGCAATTCAAGCAACATCTCCGCTGACAGTAGACTTAGTAGAGCAGACAAAGAAAAGTATTTCCAGGGAGATTTATAAGAAACTACATGTAAGAGGTTGTTCTACCCTATGTACTTCAACCTTTGAAGGCAACTACAACTTCAAATCAGCATGACTGTTTTTATACTTGCTAGAAAGATCTTTATGTGTCTTCAGCAACCATGTAAGCCACAGAGATCAACATCTGAGCAAGGAATTAGCCATTTGTTTTAATATCTTTTCCTCCAAGCACTGAAAACAGTAAACAAACAAACCTGAAGCAATTAAAAGTGTTAATGTTTTGGTTTTGGGGTTGGTTTTTTTTTGCATTTGACATTTTAACCATCGCCAAAAAAACAGTAACTTTGTGTCATTATTACTAATGTAAATTTAAAATTAGTTTATTAAATAAGATCAGTTTGCTCAAAACAGATTGTATGTACCTTAAGAAAGGCACAACTTACTGTCCTTAGGAATTGTAAAAATTTCATTTAGTTGTTGAGGAGAGAAGCTCAATTTCCAAATAATTACGGTCTAATCTTGAAATAATAGAAGTAGGTGATACTCTTCCAGAAATTTTCACTACCTTTCAAATGGTCATTGGGATGAAAGTAATGGTGAACTTTTACAGACACTTTCTAGAATACTGAAGCCCTTCTATGGATGCATGCATTTTAAATCCACCCTACACCAAAGGTAATAGGAAACATTTCACTTACATATAACAAGCCCCTAAGATTTCAGATGCACAGGAGTAAATTCTGCATTAACTAATTAAAACCTCTGCACAGAAATGTGCTCATTCTGTTGCCATTCAATACATAAATCGTATTCACTGAAGTTTCTCTCGCAAAACCACTACGAAGTTTCTTTTTAAAAGGCATTTGATTATGCTCCAACCACTCAACCTCTGCTCACCTCAAACGTTTTTTAAAAAGACTTAAAGAAACATGACTTTAATGCTTGAACCATGAAAAACGTAAGGCAGGCTGGCCTTCAGCAAAATAAAAAACCAAAACAAACCATGAACTTTTCTGCACATCACCACTAAACTACCTGAAATAGAGCAAGGAAGTGAACAGAAACATCAGGCTCTAAACGCCTTCTAAAGAACTCTCCATGAAAGAAAATTGCACTTCTAATATTGCTAGTATCACTTGTTCTATCGTGCAAGTATCGCTCTGATATCTGTGTTTTCCTTATGTCCCACCTATAATTTCCTACGCTGTCTTTCCATACTTCCTGTGGAGAGGCAAAAATGTATCTTTAAAAACTCACCTTTTGCAGAACTGTAACATTTGTCCCTTACGTTCACTACTAAACAAACTTCTGTTTTCATCTTTGCTCAGAATAATATTTTCTGTAACTGCACCATCGTTACTGCAACCTTCTACAATCCCCCTAGTCTGTCTACATCTTTTTTTCAAAGCTCATCATCCAAAACTAAAGACACTTGTCCAAACTGCAGCCTCAGCATACTCAAGCCAGCAGAAAAACAGCCTCTTTCTGACACTCACCACTCCTGGTAACGTATCGAGCATCACAGTGATATGACGCACCTATTCTCTACCACACTGCAACATCACTCTACCAACTGACTGCCTGACCAATTGCTCCCTCATCCTCTATTTGTAATTTTAATTTCTGTACTCTTGCATTAAGTTTCATTCCATCAGTTTTACATCACCGGGAATTCTTATTCTGTCACTAAGAATTCTTCTCTACTCCTAGCATGCTTTATCTACCTTTATTTAAGCATCATTAGTATCATACAGATACTAATTATTAAGAAACAAGGATCCTACCAAACATGAATGTCCATCTATTTTTCCTTCTTGCTTCATTTGCATTTCACTGGAAGTGATAAAAACCCCACACACTCCTCTTTCCAAAAGCCCTAGAGCAAGCAGTCACTTGTGTATGATTAACCTCCTTTCTTTATAGCTGTGGAAGTCTTTGCCTTTCTTTGTCAAGAATTCCTACAACAGCCAAAGCAATGTCATTAACATCAGAAGAATATATATACACACAGCTTCCGGTTACGGATTAAAGCTTTTCAGTATTGTTGTGGAGAAGACAGGGAAACTGTATCAGTTTCAGGCAAATTAAATTAAATGTTTAAATATATTTGCTACTAAAAATATAATAGCAAAAATCTTAAGTTTTTATCTGAATCAGCAGATAGTGAAATAGATTTCTCAGCCTGGGCAGGAAAATGCGAGAGTTACCTGCAGAGCTAAAATGCATGAAAGCAATTAACTGCCCAATATATCCCCTGCGACCACGGAGAGCCTCAGCAGGGGAGAAACAGAAACTGAGAAACAGAAGAGTGAATTTAGCTAAGCTGACACTACCCTTACTACTGTTAATTTAGCACCACATTTAGGATCTCTGCATTGCCCTCTCTCTTAGGGTTCTCACTCTCACATCTCTTTTGGAATGAGAACATGTCATCCACGACTCACTTCTGTCTAATGCAGGACTTGCATTTCTAGTTCCTTCTGGAAGTATCTCAACTGCTTCTTCTTAGCAACTAGACAGGCTAAGGAACACCACCTTTTGGTCTTCTGCCGTTCCTCCTCCTGGCTGAGTGTCTTCATAATCCAGAAAGCTGTTCCAATAGAGAAAACTCACTTCTAGTTTATTTCTCAGGGGAAGCCAAATCTGGTGCAGATAGGCCTGCAAATGCAATTACTCACCAGCAAGTAATGTAAATCAGCTCTTCAGCTCACATCAACCCCTCCTTCTACCAGGGTACAACTATATATCATGTTATTGCAAAGTGCTTTAGGACTGTGCAACGAAGAATACCAGTTCAAAAGTTAAACAATTAAAAGAAAATAAATCCGGTGTGTATTTTTAATCATTATACAGTGCCAACACCCTCTGCAACACAAAAAGGAGTGGCTCATCAGATGAATGGAGCTTTCCCTCCAAACTAGTGGGTCAGGAGAACACACTGTTCCACTTTAAATTCAGCTTACATTTTTGTAGGGGATTTTTTTCATTGCAACTGCTAGAATTTTAATCAGGTTCTTAATGACTTCTAATAAACAGGCATCATTTTCCACATACTATCCACAAATAAAAGGCTGAATTCTGGAGCCCCACTTCACAGCGGTGGGTGAATTCTGCAGCTGTGGGATCATGGAATACAACAGGCCTAATTATACAAGGCGAGAATCAGTTCTGGTAGATACCTAAAAGCTACAATGAAGCTGAGGTGTTTTAGAACCACAAGATCTAGCTCTTGCCTGTTGACTCCAACAGAACAAACATATCTTCAGACCAACCACAACATAATGGAAGAAGGAAAAAAAAAGGAGGAGGGGTGTTCGTGCCTCATCAGGATTTTTTACTGCAAAGGAAGTTTGCAAGTTCCTCAGTGTTGCTCTTTTAGGCTCCCCATCGATAAGGCTCTGTAGGTACTTATGTATTAAAGTGTCAGAGCCACACATATGAAAGCTGGATTATCTCTAGTCTTCTCTACATGGTTGTACTAGACTGAGATAACAAACCAAGATCACCTCTTCAAGTATGAGGACAACAGCGGAAGGTAGCGTGTCATGCAACCTCCACGGAGCACAATTCTTTACAAAAGCTTGTGTGGGCAAGGCCACACAGAGGCCTCTTCTCCCTTTGGCATCAACCTCTCTGGTGGCAGAATGGTTTAGCTTTACCTCTGTTCCAGTGGGTGCTGCTGCCACTTCAGTCAAATTAGCGCCCACAAAGGTGTAGATTAACTTCCCAGATCTGCCAAAAATCCTTAAGACCTTGGGAATGTTACTGGATCAGGATTTAAATAAAACACTTCAGTGCCATTACATCATATTCATTGCTACAGACTATACCAAATGCAAGATCTGCTCTAATTGCCTTCCTAGATGAGACAAATTTCTGCATCCCCAGTCCATAAAATAGGCATAAAAAATGGTAACATAGACATCCTTGAACACTCTAAATAAGCCATCACCTTTGATGCTGTATGTATAATGTCCGTGTCTAGAAAGCAAAAAAAAAACCACAAAACCAAAACATTTGCTTGGAATTTCTTAGTAATGCAAACAGCCAACAGCATTATCAGCAGCCATTTCTGCGCCATGTAAAAAAGATTGGATCTAACTTTCTTGGCTGTAACTGACTGAAATCACAATGTACAAGCTATATGCTAAAACTAAAAGCTTCCATTAGCAGTTACAAAACATCCTAAGCTCCAAAAATGGAAGTTAACCTCATGTTGATGACAGCTACGTACTTAGTGATGTCCTCACAGATACTATAAGAAAAAAAAAGACTGACCTCATATTCAAAAAAAGATTAAGCGAGAGTACTCCTGGACTAGCACGACTTACTTGTTAACACATTTTTCAATTGTGTAACAATCCCTTTGCATCTGGATCCTGTTTAGAGTAGAAATTGAACTTTTAAATGGGCTTTTCAGTTGCTGACTACCTTAAGAAAAAATATTTCAGTGCTGAAAAAATACAAGCAATAAATTTGTGGGCACATCCAAATATATATTAGAAGTTGCTTAACACGTATCAAATTGCTTTCCAGCAATAACCACAAATACAGACACATGAAAAAAAGAGCAAGTGGAATTATCTACTCCATGTTACGGTTTAAAAATTTTAACCAAAAACTCAAACAAGCACTATCATATTTCCCAGGCTAAGCAGAAGCTGCTGTTCTTCCTTATCTGTAGCTTCATATATTGCTACCATTTCTATGTATTAAAAAGTTTGAGCCTTGTGTACACAATCAGAAAGGACAAACAGCTTTCTATTAAAAGTAACACTGTGCATTCGTAATTTTCAGGGATTGCTTACCCTGCAAAATGAAAAAAATGCCACAAAAATCTTGTAAGACTATTCTAAAGATCACTTTACAAGCAGGTTTCATGACCCCGCAACATTTGAATGGTTATGAATGGTTTTACCAGTTTAGATTTGGCAACCGGTCTCTTTCTACGGTTATAAATTTTGATAGCATTTCTCAACTGAGAAAACTATGCCAGTCTTCCAAACAGCCTGGTCGTTTTTTTTCATGGATCAGGGTCTACATTTGTGTCCTGTATGAATTTATCCTGCAATTTTATTAAGTCAGCAGTCCCCATAATTAGCAGTTACAAACACATGGCTGCACTTCAAATTTTAAGGAATTCTGTGCTGCCTACCACTTCACCAGAATGTGAATGTCTTGAATGTCTTTGTATTCTGCTGGTAAATAAAAATATACATTTACACCAAAATTACATGCGGGAAAGAGACATACTTAAGGCAGAAAAGCATTTGTACAGTATAGCTGGGAGAAGTTGCAGTCACAGCTTTGGCATGCTTTGCGAGCTTTCTTTCAAAGCCTCTGTTAAATGTATGTTGCTGTATTATAGTAAAAAGAGTAGTAAAGATAACTTACAGGAGGTCCGGTTTCCCCCTTTGGACCTCTGACACTTCCCATTTCAAACATTTTGTCAAGATCTTCATATTCATAAGCATAATTATCAATACCAATTTCATAACTGTTCTCCACATGATAAGTCTCATCAGCATCAAATGCACCTTTCTGCCCTGGACTCTGTTGATCATCCAGAGAGAGGTCAGCAGGCAAACGGTACAAGGTTGTGTTGAAGATTTGCTGCTTTTTGTTTGGTTCTTCTGAAAACTGTTTTGCTTTGTCCATTTCCTTGATTTTACTTTTACTCTGTTTTACAGTGGAGATGGGAGAAGGCTCACTTTGTCTGCCTGCATCTTCTGTGGTATTATCTAAAGTATTTGGATATGACCCCATAGGCATTTCAGTGATGTTTGTTTCTTTGCTCATCTCCAGCTGATGAAGAGGCAGATTGGTGTTCTCCTGGAGTTCTGTTTCAGGCCAAGCTTCCAGCAACAGAGGTTTGGTCTCTATAAACTCCAATGCAGACACATTTCTTGACTCAAAGTGTTCTTGAAGCATGTGAATCTGAGCAACATTGGTAACAAGAATGTCTGATGCTTCTTTCCTTCTATAAGCTGATACACCTTTTGACTGTTTTTTCCCATCAGTCATCTTCAAAAAAATATCCAGCTCATCTAATAGATATGGAGCTCCTAGTGGAGATCGATATGTTTCAGCCTGGCGACACTGCTGTTTCACATATTTACAATAGTTTGCAGAGGCTTCTGCAGAGGGAATAATATCTAGCTGACATATAACTCCTTCAAAGCTGACAGAGTGAGAGTTCATCCTTCCCAGGGTAAATAAACCATTCAAATCAAATGCCTCCACTTCAGAAAGTACTTCCTTGCTATAGTACTTCTTTCCACACTCAGTAAATATTGAGACAGTCTTGTCTCTAATATCAATGGCAAATGAATGCCATTGTTCATTATGAACACTATAATCAAAGTATACGGACTGCTTCCCTCCAGTGTACACCACTACCTTTCTTGGTAGCAGCTGGACACCAAACTGCAGTCTACTTTTGTTCCTAATACTGAAAAGGAAAGCATTATTTACTCTGTAAGAGTACAACCCAACCAATATGGTGAACTGATGCCCTAGATTTGATGGTATGACTTGAATGACGGGGGACTCAATATGTGCATCACCAGTTAGTACAACTCCTGATACGGTTAGACGAACACCCTGAGGTAACAGAGATGTTGTTGAGGGCACTGTTGTCTCTGAGGGCTCTTGAACATCTTTCACAAGGCCTAGTTGATGAAGAACATCTATTGCTGTAAAAAGAAATAAAGGCATGCTGTTTACTTCCTTCACAAGCTCATAATTTCAGATCCATGTAAACAAATGTATGAACATCTTAACAAATCTGTACTTCCCAGAGCATATATGCTGCACACTGCAAGGCTACCAAATCCCTAGTGTAAGGCACACCGATATTTCACATAAATCAAACAAAGCCAAAACAAAATTTCCATCTTAAAAAAACCCCATAAAATCAAAAAACACGCACAGAAAGGCCCACATAATGCTCATTGTAGGTTAATTCATTTATGAAGCAAAAATCCCCATTTGCTGTCCTCAACCTTTTCACACTAGTCAATGAACACACTTTACTAGTTCTTTATTTATTTGGCTAATTCTATCTACTCTTTAAGCAGAGAATTATTTTCTTTTTAAACACTTTCTTCTGCAAAAACATTCTACAATAAAACTGTGCTTTTCCTCTTTATCTAAAAAGTTTAAATGAAAGCATTTGAGGCCAGAGTTGCCTTGTTTATAAGAAGGGATAAGCTATTTATAATGCAGTAACACCTCAGTAGAGCACCAAAAGACAGTCACTGGCTCAAAGCAAAATACAAAGGTAAGCCTTGCTGAGGAGCTACTACCGGCTGCAGAGGTAATTCAACTGGTACCCAGGGAGAATGGCCGTGCTCCCACCAGGGAGCTCTCCTCCCACCAGGCAAGGCCCTGTGCCACCACAGAGCTGGCTTCAAAGGGAGTTGTTTTCCCTAGTGGGATCACCCCTCACCATATGTATCTGCGCAAAAGTTAGTCAGACTAAAAGAAAACAAACATCTTTCCGAGGGGAGATGCAACAGAACGTGCCACCACCACCTTTCCGTCCACACAGCTCATTTGTTAGGGTGATAGATGAGGTGAACTCTGCAGAAGTAGAAGTGGTAAGGAGCAAGGACAGAGGAAGAAAATGTCAAGACCCAAGGGGTGGCTATCTTCTGGCTCATCTGTCCTCCCAGAGAATGCAAGGCTGCAGCTACCCAGACAAGATAGTGAATTAAGAACGTACTCCACAGCAGCAGACAGAAGTGAACACTAAGGATACAGAGAAATGAGCTGTCCAACTAATTTATATCCTATAGATTTGGCTTTGGCATACAAGTCTGGATAGGAGATCTTTGTACAGGGTGGAATGGGCAGTGGTGTTTTCACTGCTGGATTCTCTACTGTGTTTAGAGTAAATAAGCTTTGTGCTTTAGCCTTTTTCTTAGCCAGGACCTTACACTACCTCCATCTTTTCTATGGGGAAAATCTCCATCTTTATCTAATGGGCAGAAACACAATTATCTAGCCTTCTGATAAACTGAAATCGTATCTGACCTGGGTTAAGAAATCAAAGCCACTTTCCTCATAAAGGGTAAATCAACAGTCAAAGATGACCAAATTCATTTGCTATTGCCTAAACCTGACACAGGCATGTTGGAGTTGGTGGCCATATATTAATCCTGAAGGAAGATATTTAAAGACACTTATGATGCAGCTGAAGCAGAAACACCTCAAAGGCTTGAACAGGAACTAAATGCATACCCCCAGCAGTCTTCCTGCAGGGTCACAAAATAAGACAGCATTTACAGCATTAGTAGTAATCCTGCTTGTCTGGGTGTTTGTGAAAGGTGCTACCAAAATCCTTCAGAGGCTGAGGCAAAATGCAATCGTGGAAATAAGAGACAAGAAGGATGGGGGCTAAAACACACGACATGAGAAAACGCTGAAGGAGCTACATTTGCTTGGCCCAGATATGGGAAGGTTTGGGGGAATCTAATTACAATTGTCCATTACCTGAATTGTGGTTATAGCGAAAAAAGAGAAAAGCTGAGGAGTAATGGGTACAAGTTGCGACACAAGAAATTCCAGCTCCATACAAAGAAAAAGCATTCCCACCACAAAAGTGGTTATGTGCTGGCACTGGGGCCAGAGACATTGTGTAATATCCATTCTGGGACATTTTCAAAGCCCAACTGGACAGGACCCAACAACCTGAACTAACTTCAACATTGACCCTGATCTCAGTAGGAGGTAGGACCAGATGAATCCAAGGTCCCTCTAATGTAAATTTTCTGATTTTCTGCACAAGGGAAACCGAAAATTGTAGTTTTCAAATACAGCATTGCACAGAAACATACGATATCTTCCCCCCCAAAAAAAACAACTGGAACAAGAGGCTGGACCTAAGCTTCCATGAACTGTCTATATTAAAAGACTAGTAGTATCTAAAAGTTGCACTGATCTAGTAAGCCTGACTAGGAAGTGACTGGCACTTTCCATAGCAGTTAGCTGAGGGTACTTTTACTGTGCACCTTGTGCTTATGTCTAGTGAAGAAAAAAAAAAATTAAGAGAAAAGAGCATCTGAAAAATAGGGATGTTCACTTTTAGTGGAAAAAAAAACAAACGTCTCCTTCCCCTGTCTTCCCTTTCTCTGTTTACTGAACGTATTCATAGCAAATTTTAAGAGTAGACAGATGTTGGCTTCGTTGCAGTGGTAAATTATGAAAAGGGCCTGAGATGTCTTTGAGAGTGGTTTACAAATTGGAACGAAAAGCATCAACCTGAATCCACTGTACATCTTGAAAATTAATTACACACCTTGTAGTGTTCTAGTCATGTTTGAGATTCATGGACGCACCAAGATTATCCTGGCAGGTAACCAGCACAGACAGAGGTATGGAGAAAGAACATCTTTGCAGAAAGTCATGTGTACGTCAGTTTCTCAAGATGTTTTGCCTCAGAGCAATTAATTTACTATGGCTGTATTTATATCTGTCAGATTGATAACAGAGGTCAGGTTACAGCAGAGCTTCGAAGCACAATGCATCTGCTAAAGAATTACAGCACTTTCTCAGGACCCTAGTCCTGCATAATCTGCATGTAGTTATGGAGGAGAAAGCTGTACTTGTGTTGCCTTTGTGCAAACCAGGGAGAAACACAGGTCCTGAGCCGTGGGCAATGCACATGCAAATAATACCCAAAGACACCATTCCAAAACTTCTGTGCACTGGCTGGGCCATCTGACTGCACAGAGGAGAATAGCTAATAATCTAATCCAAGGTTGTGCCCAAACATCACACTCTAATTTGAAGCATACTGGCAAGTATTTCTATTTTAAAATATTTGTAACTATGTATTTTTAGTTAAAAGTAACAATGCATGTGATCTGTCCAAAGTATTACAAATTTAAGTATTAAACAAAAAGCTTAAACTTAAAATGACTTTAAACAGTCAGTTTAAACATTACATTAGAAAGTATTGCTACTAAATCTTGAAGTGCAAGAAAAATTGCCAAAATTTTGGCAGTTCTGATTTGAAAGCAGCACACTGTTTAGAAGTTATTAAAAAAAAAAAAGGAAAATCATCTGAAAGCATGACATGAAATAAGACATTCTCCACATCCTGCAAACAGATTTCTGCAAATAATGACAGGTCCTGAGAAATCTTAATACAAATCCTGTGTGAAAAACGACAGCAAAAGATTAAGTATCAACTAATTATTCCTTGCTGACTTGCTGCCTGTTAATCCATCATCAAGCCAAAAGGCTGTTCCAGACTTTTTTTGGACAGTCATTTCATTTCTGATCCAACATGCATTTTTATTTTATTTTAAGGCTTTCAGAAGCTCTTGGCAGTACACAGGGTTTTGGGAGCAGGCAACCTTCTCAACTCTTTCTCACAGCATGACAACCATTATTTTCTTCACATATTAGTAGTCAGTTTTCTTTGTTTACCCATATCTGCATAACATCTGCCTTCACTTACTGTTTACTCAACCCATTAGTTCTCAAACTTTAACAGCTCATCTTCTTGAAGGGAAAGTTGTTTTGGGTTTTTAGTGGAAAGTGCTTTCCTTCCACCTTCTAGGAGGACTTGAAAAATTCACAACCTTACTCCACCATAAGGGGAGGGAAAACCTAACATGGGCTTTGGCAAAAATACCTTCTGACCCTCTTGTGGCACAAAAAAAAAATTAAAAAAAATCCCAAAAAGGAATTGAGGAGGGATGAGGGCACTTGGCTATTTGATCACCCACACACCTATTCTGTTCGGTCTCTCTTGTTCATTTTCCACATTCCTCCATACTCATGACTACTCTGAAGATGCGATATTTGGGGTCCTCTCTCCATTTCAGCAATTCTAATATACAGATTACTCACTTTCCCTTTACCAATATGGGTAAAGGCAAGACTTGACTTTCATTCATCAGTCAGCACCACCAGAACTGAGAGCAATTACTCATAAGGTTGCCCATTTCCTAGGTAACGCTGCATCTGCAGTTGGGTAAATTAAGACACCTGGTTACAATCAGTGCTGTGCTGGACACCAGGCTGCGTGACTGGCATAGATAAAATAAGCAGACAGATTGATTCTGTTATGTCTTTGAAATACCCTCAAAGTACTATTCCTAAAGACTAAGGTGGTACCTTAACATGTATTTCACTGAACACAATTTATAGCAGCCTACTAAAATGAGCAAGGCATAGATTCTCAGGCAAAGCACAGGCTATCTCATGGGGCCAGAAGAGAAGGAATGTTAATTAAATAATCTTTATATTCGGCAGAACACTCTTTGGTTTTTTGGGGTTTTTTTTGTTTTTCACAATACAACTTCCAAGAAAATTTTAATAACTTAACTGTTAACATTTCCTAATAGAAAGACAATCCTGTTCCTGGATAAACTCTAAGCACTGCAAATGACATAGTTCTAGCTCTGCAGGTTATATACCAAGACTGAAGGATACACTTGAACTGCTCTTTCTTTGAGGAGGTTTCCTCAGTCTACTGTTCTGAATTGCTTTTTTGCAATCTTATTTATACACTCTGAAAATAAAGTGCATGAGGGACCAAAGTAGAAAGTTGCATCGAGGTTCAATGTATTGTTTTGACACCAAGTAAGCACTTAAAGAAAATGAAGCTATGCATGGTTTCCATTCACAGGGAGTGGAGGGGACCTTCCATTCAGTACAGCTTCTCATAAGGCTATCGAGAAATGCTGTTAATACACAAAAATAAAACAACAAACCAAACAAACAAAAGAGTAAAAAAGTTCCTCCATTTGCTGGTGACAAAATGAAAAATAATCTAATATATGCATGTCAAGACTGGAGGCTTTACCTCATTTCTGCAAAGTTGTATGCACGGAGGTACTCTCAGCCAAGAGGCAAGTAAGTCTCAGACTGCACCCCACTCCGTGTTGCTGCTGCCCCCAAGTCCTGTAGACTTCATAGTCCTCACCTGAAGTTTCATTAGAAGAGCAATTCTCAAGCTAAGGCACATGAGAAGTGACAGAAACTGTTTATTTCTTTGTAGAGCAGGAGGGTGGTGTGGAGGGATGCAGACAACTCAAACCCTCACTCACACCTGTCGGGCATCCCTCACCTGCTACACTGGGAAAGGGCAAACAGCATCCCTAAAACAGCCTCTTCCCTTTCCATCTCTGCAGGCCTGGAGCAGGACAGGCCACACACATCCACGGGTACTGCCCCTCCTCCAAGGAGAACTCAGGTATTAGAAACATCACCACAAAAGTATACATCCTCCATGGAGCTGAATGTGAAAAATCAACAACCAATCTTACCAGGCAAACAACAACCAACTAATGGAAAGCAAAACTACAATGTGAACAGGGAAAAAACACCAACCATCACAACTGAAGAAAAAATAAGCTTTGCCAGTTGCAGGGAATGGTGAGAAGGAAAACAGTACTGGTGAAAATAATGGTGGGAGGCTGCTAAGATATCCCACAGGACTCTAGCAAAATGTTATCAGGAATGTTGTTTCAACCATGCAACCCAGCTGTTTGCATTCAGCTGAGTATTTGCAGTTAACATATTTAGCAGCCAAGGATGATCTATTTCTTGCTTGACCTGTACAATGAAGGAACATGGCAGAGAACCAATACTGCCACTCTCCTGATAGGTAAGAAATGACTAAATGGCATGTTAGCTTCCACCACTTTGGGACGCTGATACTCCCTCAGCGGTCTCTAGTGCAACCTGCACATCTGGTGCAGTTATAACAGCTGGCAGATTAAAAAAGAAACTGAAAACAAGACAACCCTATTTCCTCACTAACATCTGCATCTGAATGCAAAATCAAATGAATGCACAATTTCACTATTTGCTTTAATGATGCCAGCCTAGACTAAGCCTTTGTTATGTGCCGTGGTTTCTATGCAGTGGTTTGCTTGTACAGTCCTAAGTGCAAAGGTAACTCAGCCATAGCTGGCCACCCCCAAGGACACCCACTTACAGTGAAGACACAATCAAAGCATTTTCACTACACAAGGCTTCTCTTTTATTAAGAGCTTGCTTAAATATGTAAGCAATTTTATAGACAGAAAATCTGAGTAATTTTCAAAAGGTCATCTTTTCCAAACTGGTTGCTTTCAACTTGTGCTCTCATTACGCTGTAGTTGGAATTTTCTTTAAGTCATCATCAAGGAACTGAACCTAAGGTCACTAGTAACAACAGTCATTAACTCTTTTCATCTAGTAACAGATTAGACAAAGTTATAAAAACAAAAAGAACATTCTCACCTTGTTTGGGTACTTGTGCAACACCCACAGCTATACATATTGCAACAAAAAGGAAAGTTTTCCTAAAAGGAAAAAAAAAAATGTGAGAAAACACCTACAATTTCAGAACTCCAAAGAATTAGAATCTTGATTCAACATCCAAAGTCAATGGCAGGATATCGTTGACCTCAGTAAGTCCTGGATCAAAGCCATTACATTGTACAACCTTCCATCGATGCTGAGAAGGCATTTTACACAAAGATCAAGGATTCTGTATGCCCTCATATACAGTACATATAGTTTACACTGGCTTTTATTAATCAACTAACTGCATCTGGTTTATATTTTCTTGCAGCAGCCTTCAAATATGAATGCTGTTATGTAATAAATTTCTTCCTGACATGAAAAAAAAAGTTACTGTAAAGAAACTACAAAATAAATCACAAACTAATGCCTGTAGAGGTCATTAGATACTTTTGACATGTTATGTCTTGTGACTATAACGTCATTTTACTATAAATGAAAATGTGTCATTTTCGTTCCCGTGTTATAAAATTTTGTCATGTGACAAACAAGACACGCTTTTCACAAAGTAAAAATTCCCATCGTATTTTGACTTAAAATTTGATGCTCAAATAGAAGAATGCAATACTGATGGGTATCATAGGCTCACCAATCACCACAAACATAAGGTTCATATAGATGACGTGCTCAAAGTCTGTCTTTAATTAAAAGTGTTAGATGTTGGGCAAAAAATACATTTTTGCCATGATTAAAAATGGTCTGCTGGTTTTCACTCAATTATAATATTAGCCAGATTAGCATCTAATCACACTCTCATTAATAAGTGACAGAATTTTTTAATAAATGAGAAATATATTTTCTGTTCATGCTGAACACTCATGTGTAGAAACACATATGTAACAACTGTAGCAATCTATGCCTTTTTAGTCCTAAAGAAATATTTCTATATCAGAAATATAGTTCTGATGCTAACAACTCACACTCAAGCCTCAGTTCAACCCTCTTGCTCATTAACTTATATAACTTCATTGATTTTTTTATATTAAACACTAGATTGACTACAAGTGGGTTTTGGACAACGCCAGAGAACACTTGAGTATCTAGAATAAACAGTATTTCAAAGTAACAGAGTTCCAGCTAAACACCTGTAACTTCATTTGCCAGCTAGTTAGTCAGGTTTGCACAGCAAAACAAGGTGCAGGAAGCAAATCCTACCAGTTTATACAGGAACATATGGTTCAAACAGTAATGACAGCCAAATTCCTTCCACTGAGTGTTCACTGCCAGATTGCCTTCAGCTCAGAGGGTAACATACCCATAAACCAAGTATTAGCAATGCTACAATGACTAGAAATCATCATATGATTTAAATATTTTTATATATGTATAGACACACATATATAGCAGTATTTAGTGAAAAAAGTCTTAACATTTCCATCCAGGGTTTGCAATTCAAACATTCCAGAAACATCAAAGTGCAATCACAGAGAAAAAAAAAAAATCTGACAGTGAAGCAAAGGGAAAGAGTTGAAATTCATTGATCTAGCAAAGGATGGGTTTGATTATTGGCTCTCCTTCCACTTTGGCAGATTCACAGTGGGTTTCATCCCATTTTTCAAACCAAGTGCCCCTTAGCAGAAGGGACTACTTCACAGCTGGTGCCACTGCTTCTTGCAGACCCCCTTTCCAGCCCTGTCCAACCCAGGTAGCAGATAGTCCTCAGCTGCCCCATCCCCACACCCAGCCCTTGATAGGCTTTTGCCAACCAAAGCCTGATGGCTGAGCCTTCCCCCAGTTCCTGTTATGAGGAAAAATACATGTGACAAACACTGAGAGAAGAAAGAAAGTACTAGAGACCCAACCAATTCCCATAGCTTACAGGTGTGTTGGTTCAAACAGTAACTAAAACCTGCACTTATCCACTACCACCACCCTCCACTTTCGGGCTGGCAAAGCTCTCCTGGCCTCTCCTTTTCCACCTGATCAGCAATCTGCATTCTATTCACAAACTGCCATAGTGATTTTCAGGCAAAGCACTTATTTAAACAGGATTTCAAATTATAGGGGCAGGGAAGGGAAGCTTTATAAAATTAGACTAAATATATTTTTCCTGCTATGATACATCTTAAAGAGTCTCCTGCATAATTATTAAAAACATCTGTTCAAAGTTTGCAAAGCAAGTAAGTGGAATGGGTCTTGAAGAAAATTAGGTCCATTGGTCATATACCTGCACGTGGATTTGCATATTGTGAGAGCTTAAGTTTTGGCTACTGGAACAACCGAATAATTTAAGGAACAGCAAGGTATGATAAGGGCAATATTTTGTCACTGGTAATGCCACTGTAAAACTGCAGATACATTTTTTTTTTAAAGAAAATGCATGAATGTACAGGATATTCAAAAATATGCATCATTGCTCCAGTTCTGATCACAGATGATGAGAGGGGTAGAAACTATGCTTTACAAATCCCAACATGCTTGTAATGGCACATTTTTTTAATTAACCACTGCAGTCCCAAGCTTTGCCTCTCTTCATGCTTTCTCCTGCTACAGCCATGAAATGTCTACTGAAGCAGTTCTGCCACTCCTGTAAAAGACCTAATATTGACTGTTGCCCAAACAGCAGGTCAGATACAGAACACTCAACTTCATTTTTTTTCCTATTCTGAAGATCAGAATTCAAGTTCATCATTTCTGTGTCACACAATCCATCACATTTTGATCTAATGAGAAGCTCATTGATGGGAGATAGCTGTGTTAGGAAGAAAGGCCACGCATTGTATTCTATCAGCCAAAACTCAGGACAACTCTTTATTGCCTTTACTTTTGTGGGTGCAAAATGGATTCACAATTAAAAATAGCATAAGACATTTTAGTTAACTCCAAGTCAGGATGCTCAAAGAACCTGAGAGTCCAAAAATGCAAAGATGACTACTCTTAACATTACAACAACCTCTTCCACAACATCAGCCAGGGACAAGCTGTGTGTCAGGTATTTGCATCTATTACCTCCCCGCGAATGTAGGAAGGCAAGAAATTCTAAAATGCTTCCAGGGCTGTAATTGCACAGATGTAACTGGATATAGAGAAACATTTAGTGAGAGCTAAAGACAAATGTCTGGCTTACACAGGGCTCTCCAGCTAATGGCAAGAACAGATGAGTGATCAGCTGAGAGAAAAAACAGGGACCAGAGACAACCATAGAGCTGGAGGTCCTCTAATGCGTGGGAAAAGTTAGTCTTCCTTCTACCTTTCTTCACAAGTAAAACTTTCTGTAAATGAAACCATGGGCAATCTAAAGTGAAGTTGCACAAGGCAGCCCTGCACGGCCGAAGATTAGAAAAAGTTAAATTCTGTCTTCCTGAAAGAATCTGTTTGTGCAAACCCTCCCTTCTTGGTCAAGATCACTACTCTGCATTTTCAGCTTTTAAGCAACAGAGCAGCCAGTTCTCAGTCTCCATTCTCACACTAGCACTGCCATTAAGCCACGAGGCTCCCTGCTGTATAATGCACACGTGGCTTAATCCATTGTCTGCCATAGCTGCAAGGAATAAGACAAGCAGCATGTAGAAAAACTGGACAGCAGGCCTTAGTTGAACCCATAGCTCTTGGGGAGACGAGGCCTGTTGGGACACGACAATAGAAAAGTACAGAAGCCGGTGGTAGGGAAGACAAGTTCTGGCTATTTTTCTGCATCTAACATCACACATGAAGCTGTTTCAATACCCCTTGGCTATGTCCTGTCCTAGAGTCTAGGTACCTCTTGAGCTTCCTCCTCTCCTACTATCTTTTTGTGCTCTCTCCTGTTTTACATGGAAGCATAAGCCGAGGGCAACTGTATAATTAGTGTCTTCCTCCAAACATCAAAAGTGGTTGAGCTATTCTACCACTTAAAATAGAGCTTATCTTTCTGGTAATCTTTGACATCTCATGGCTGTGTCCATCAAGCCTGAAAAGGGCTTTGGGAAAGGTAATAGCACCTTGTGGATGGAGATGCCCTCTGGGGCTTCTCAAAGACTCCAAGCTGTTAAAACCCTTATATTTTAAGATATGAAAACAAAGGCATCTTCCTTCATTGCTATAATGAGATTAGCCAGCAGGTCCAGTGCTGCTTCCCAAGTTGTAAGAGGCCTACCATCAACATGGCTTGAGGGGACACAACAGCCTCCAAAGCCTCTCATGGGTGAAAGCTGTTTGGGCACGGATGTCACTGTGCACCTAACAAGAGAGTCCAGCAGAGGGCTATGAAGATGATTAATGGACTGGAACATCTCTTATGAGGAAAGGCTGACCTGGGGCTGTTTAATCTGGAGAAGAGAAGACTGAGAGCGGATCTTATTAATGTTTGCAAATATCTGAAGGGTGGGTATCAAGTAGAGGGGGGCCAGTCTCTTTTCAGTGGTGTCCTGTGTTAGGACGAGGGACAATGGGCACAAACTGCAACACAGAAAGTTCCATCTCAACGTGAGGAAAAACTTCTTTCCTGTGAGGGTTACAGAGCCTGGAACAGGCTGCCCAGAGAGGTTGTGGAGTCTCCTTCTCTGGAGACTTTCAAAAGCTGCCTGGATACGTTCCTGCATGGCCTGCCCTAGGTGATCCTGCTCTGGCAAGGGGATTGGACTCCATCTCCAGAGGTTCCTTCCAATCCCTACCATTCTATGATTTAACAAGTGAGAGGGAAGCTCAATTGTTGCAAGTTCACAGTTTGAAAGAAGGGAAAAAGGGAGAGACACAAGGTGAGAGGTATAGGATCAAAAGATGTATTGCTGTTTCCTTCTGAGGAGCATTATCCTAACAGGACTCCCACTGTGGACCAGAGAGAGGAGACTCTCTGCCTAGTGGCCCAGACACTCTCTGGACAGCACCTGGCTTAAGATGAGAAACTACCACGCTCAGAAGAACAGTCAACTCTGTTAGTATTTCTAAAAGGAGACAAATTAATGAAGAAGATGTGATTTTAGAACTGTTTTGAGTATGTCTCCAGTTTCTTACACTAGTTCTCTTGTCTAGATAGCTCACAGTGTTTTTCTCTGTGTGACGGCAAAAGTACGCATAGAATCACAGAATGGTAGAGGTTGGAAGGGACCACTGGAGATCATGGAGTCCAACCCCCCTGCCAAAGCAGGATCACTTAGGGCAGGAATGCATCCAGGTGGGTGTGGAAAGTCTCCAGAGAAGGAGACTCCACAGCCCCTCTGGGCAGCCTGGTTCCAGGCTCTGTCACCCTCACAATAAAGCAGCTGCTTCTCATGTTGAGGTGGAACCTCCTATATTCTGGCTTGTACCTGTTATTTCTTGTCCTATTACTGGGCACCACAGAAGAGACTGGCCCCTCCCACTTGACACCCACCCCCTATTTATTTATAGACATTAATAAGATCCTTTCTCAGCCTTCTCTTCTCCAGACTAAACAGTCCCATTTCTCTCAGCCTTTCCTCATAGGAGAGATGTTCAAGTAAGTCCCTTAATCGTACTCATAGCTCTCAAATTCCCACTCCTGAGAAATACTCTCTTCTTTTGAGGTTTGTCTCTGTACATTTTGTAGAACACTCTTAAAACATTCTACAACTCAGTGCTCAAAAGAGACAAGGGTAACACAAGACTGTTAATGTTTTTAAATTAAACACTCCAACAAATATGGTTTAGAGATTTAGGAGTCATGCAGCTGTATAAGTTTTATTTATTTAACCTGCAGATACACCCCTATACAGGTAGCAGGTCTGACCTAATGGCTTTTCCACAAAAAGCTGGTCTAGGTTGCAAGAGATTGACTGGTTTGATATATACTAGGGAAACCTGATCCTTTTGCAAAGAATTTCTGGTTTCTTAGCACACACAAGCAATCAGGTTGCTTTCTCTCTAGTCAAGTAAACTAGGTAAACAATATAAAAGCATATAGATACATATTCTGATGCTATCTCAGATTTTGAACTTGGGTACGTTACATCTCTGCTACTGTACTACTTCACTGAATTAAATTTATGTTTCTTTACCAGCAATATCCCTTTACAAATATCAGATAAAACTCTCTTTTAAATTGGACTCAAATGATCCTGAGAAAGTCCCACAGACACAGCCATTAAACACAAATCTCCTGGGAAAGCCACCTTCAGGCTGCCACGTAACTGCCCATAAGCACTGAAGCACACCAAGATTATATCCCAACCACACTTTAGCAGCGTAACTCTCACTACGATACAAGACAAATCCTTCTCTGTCCCATTCAGAGCTCTTAGTGAACTTAATTCAGGCCACAGCCAGAACAAAATAAACACCTTACAAAAGGAGACACATACTGGTAGCCTCTATAATGCCATTAAAATTATCAAAAGTTCACAATCATCTTGTTGCTTTTAGGCAAACTATAGAGAAGAGTGGAGCTCTACCTATGCATCGCAGATGACATTGCATTAGAAATACCTCGGTCTCTTGCAGAAACATGTAAATACAGGGCACCCCATTTGGTCATCTCTGTTGTTAAGACAGCTTCAGCTGTTAGACACAAGTCTGGCAGGTTTTGTTTACTTGCTGTGTTTTAACAGCTAGGAGCCAGAAGTGAGGACAAGCAGCCGGGTTACCTGTAGGTGCAGAGATATGCTCTCCCCCAGGATCCTTATTCCCCGCCTCTGGAAGCAGGGGTGCACCGGCTGCCCTCGTTCCCCGGGGAAACTGGGGCACACACCCGCGTAACCTTCCTCAGACCGGGCTCCCTAGTATCAGGCTGCCTGTCGGGGCGTGGGTTTGGACTGGGGAAGGATGACACGAGGGTGCTGGACGAGACCGGGAACATCCAGGAAAGCAAGAGGGACAGAAGAGACGAGGGAGAATGCGGAGGGGCCAGGCGCATCGGCACAGGCGGGCTCCGTCCGGAAAGCCGGCATCCCGCAGCCCATGCCAGTCCTCAGCGGAGACCCGAGACCTCGCAGGGTTACGGCAACAGCTCGGAGGATCGAGATCGGGGAAGTGCCCACCGGGGTTGCCGTCCTCTGCTCCGGGAGAGGAGCTGAGCTGCAGCCTCCACCCCCTGCCCGGCCCCGCCGCCAGCCCCA
>VWZK01010117.1:143161-200504 GCA_013396935.1 Baryphthengus martii | reverse complement strand
GCGTCGGCGGTCCCGGGTGCGCCCGGTCCGGCGGGGCAGCGCCGCTGACGGCGCTGGGGTGGGAAGGGCGCGCACAGGTGATGCTGCTTAGTGCATTCGAGGGACGAAGAGAGCTTTCAGTTCCCGCTGGGCTTCAGCTGGAAAAGCTTGGCAGGAAGCTGCAAGTCAAATTAAAATGTACGGAGGCAGGAAGGGGGAAGGGAGGAGATGATGAAATGGTATAAAGAGAAAAAGCTGAGTGTGCTGGAGGTTTTGCATCTCAAGAGTAACCGGAGTGGGGTCCAGCAATCCTCCCTCTGGAAAATGTTTGAAAAGCAGATGTAATTTGGTAGCATAACAATGCCAAAAGAAATACAACAGCCTTCACAGTCTTCTTCCTAAGGAGACAAGGGTGGTTTTAGTTGTAATTCCTAGTTTTCTTACCTTGCCTCAGTAACACAATTTCTTGTAACTTTATCCCATACGACATCTTTATCCAAACTGTCTCTCAAAACAAACAAGGTCAAGTTAAAACATAGCAGAACTACGGTACATGCTGTACAGCAAACCTATGGTCAAGCCCTGCAGCCTTAGTTAGGCAAAACTTCCATTAACCTAAGCAGAAATTTGATGTGAGTTAGGATTGTGTTATTTGGTTCTTGCTGGGTGTTACAAGAACAAAGATTTTACATCAGACCTGCAGCAAAGACCTCCAGGTCATAAGATGGAGAAAGGTGAGATGAAATAAAACCAAACACGTTCCCAAACAGCAGAAAACAAGAGAAGTGATAAGACACAAAGAAAGGTTGTACAGAACAAAGATCTTACGTTGTTATCACTGAGGATGCTCCACTCAGCTGAACATTACTTTTCTGGGTGATCCAGGTGGCTGGACTGGGAAGAAAATAGTGAAGAAGCCAAGAGCAAACCTAGATTGGTAAATGTTCTTGGGAATAACAGAAGCCAAAATTATATGGGAAAAAATTATTCTCAGACAACACACCAGAGTGTTTTGGGGTTTGATTTCACACTCAAATTCATTTTCAGTCCCTTAAATCTTTCAGAATCGGTATAATCTCACTGGCTACTATGGAATATCCTATTTACTTCACTTTTTGAGAGCCAAAAGTAAAAACTGACAATATTTTACCTTCCTGTCTATGTACCTTGCATTAAATAAAGTGACAGCAAAACGTGAAAATGTATTTGTTCACTGAAGAGAACATGGTGCCTGCCCAGGTTGTATTGGACACTGCTGCAATCAAGTAGCTGTCAGCGTTTGTTTTAAACCACACTTGAGTGACTTCGAACAACTGCAGTGCTATATTTCATTTCGTTTTTGTTTATTAGCATTAAGATGAATTAAAATATTTACATTATGGATTGGGTTTGGAATGGTTTGGTTTCATTCCATAAAATCTATCAATCCCTTAAATAAGACATCTTGTATGCAGTAGAGATATAGTTGATTTCTCAGCTGTTTAGCACAAGCATCAAGGCTATTATGGAGAGAATTCTGCCCTTGAGAGTCACCCTGGATAAATTTTGTCCTTGTTTCAGTGCACATTTACAAATACAGGAGCCAGTCTGCAGCACACAGTGAGATAGGCTGGGGACATTACATGCTGACATCTCTCTCCTCTCCCAGCAGTTATTGCACTGAAGAAGGCACAACCTGAGATTCTTGCCAGCTGCATGTACAACATAAATAACGCTTTGCTGACACTGATTATGCAGAGACTTAAAACAGTAAAAAGTTTAAAAATTAACATCGGTTGCTCAGTTTTCTATATTCACATCTACAAAATTAAGTTCATAACACAGGACACCAAAAACCTGTTTGGCACTTAGCTCCTTAGTTCCTTGTTGCAGCCCCTGCTGTGGTTTGAACCCAGCCTTTAGGCTATTTGGGCAGGGTCCTTGGCTATTATCCTGTAAGGAGCACAGGGGGCTGGTCAGGCTGTGGGGAGGCACGGGCCAGGGGATTACCTGTGCCTTTCCATTTTCCCCCTGCACACAGCTCACACATCTGAGCCACATGTCCACAAATGGGTTGGGAATGTGCAAGGGATATTCCATGTTCCTTCCCTGTATGTCTCTGCCTGTCAGCTCTTGCACTATTTTTTCTTTTTTTTTTAAAAATTACTAATGCTCCACTGCAGCTTACTTGCTTTACTTCAATATTAATACCCTTCAGAGCTGCTGAAGCTCCTAACACAAGAAATTAGCACCATTTAATGCAGATGAAGAAAGCAAATGAAAAAGCACAAGGAAATGAAATTGCTTCCCCAATGTCAGACAGCGAGTGTGTGGCACTGTTGGATATAGTCCAGCAGTCCTCAATTTGTTGCCCATCACCTTGTGTTTTAGATCAGCTCCAAAACTCTCCTAAGCTTCATGGCAGTATCAGTTTCAGTCTTACACTTGCTTCTTCCAAGAGTTCCTACAGCCTAATAAGCCAATCCTACTATGTTTAAAGCTATCACATTACATGTGTTTATTTCCAGAGCTATATATAGCAGTCTGTATACTTACACACACCAAAAGCCATGGTCAATCTCCAAACGTGTAAGCGCTCATTGCAACACAGTGAGTGTTGGAGTTTATTTCCTATGGTAAATGTCCCAAGATACATTTTTCCACGTCTGCTATCTCTTACTTGACCGCAGCCTATCCCAGATTTCTCTTATCTCTCCAAGTAAACCTAGGGATTACTGAAATACAAAATTAATTCTTCTGAGATATCACTTCTTGCCTTTCTGACATGATTACAAGCTCTTCTTCTGTTTGTTTTCTCCTTTTCCAACAGGATTTTTCTTGCTTTCATGATCTGACTTGCTCATCTGTCACTCCAGCTTACAGCTGCTGAGTTCCTGTCACGCTTTAGGGCACAGAACAGGAGCTACTCTTAGAGGCTGTAAGAGGTGAGGAAAACGGTTCCTATCCTGGATTCTCCTTCCAGAAAATGTATAGGAGAGCAATGGTTAGTGTATTGTTAGAGCCTAAAAATAAATGAGAATGTGGGGACTGAGTGTTGGAGTCTGAGCCTTATCCCACTGCAGTCGGTAGGAGCTTTAGCTTTGACTTTAGTAGGAGCAGAACAGGACCTACACAAGTTTCCTGGTACAGTCCCAGAATTAGGAATTTTTGGCAGAACCACCATGCTGCTATTGAGTTCCTTTTAGAGAACTGATTTTCCCTGCACTCCGCAATATATGGTGTTAGGCTACGTACCAAAACTGCTGGAACCTAGTTCAGCAAAATTATTTAGAATTCTCTCTGTGGCAGCCAAAAAGAGTTTAACACATTGCTCTGGTTAAAGAAAGTTACCAATCTATCAAATATGATTAAGAAATACAAGAAATGGAAAGGATTACAGTATGCCTCTGACAACAACTGGCTAAAATTGAAGAAAGGAGGACTCTAGGTCTGAAACCATTAAACTTGTCTATTTTTCATAGAAAGCGAAAGAAATTGTAATGACCAGCATCTGCTTTCTCTAGTTGTGCTTGTTACCTTCTGATAGAAGGAGTCAGAGAGAAGGAGTATTCTCCAGATTTGAATATGCCAAAAATCTGGAAATGCCTTTAAAGAGCACAGTCGATGACTTTTAAGATTAATCCTATCCTTTCTAATTTCCTACTTGCAAACTAAATAGATAATTGACATAATTTTACATCTTGAAAAATTCAAAGTGGAGAGGATTTTTCTGCCTTACAAGACCAACACACAAAAACCTGTGAGGGGAAGGGGCTCAGAGAAGGAAGGAGAGGTGCTGTGGGTGCAGGGGACCAAATATAAAAGGTACTGGCACACAGAGTGAAAAAACCAGCACAATAGAGTCAGGACTAACAAAAATGCCAAGCCACAAATGACCACATAGACTAGTGAGATTCTTTAAGATGCTTAGTTGAAGCAAACAAGGGAATATATCCAGCCAGGAGAGAGAAACAGAAGAGAACCTCAGTGAACCGCAAGACAGGGTATAGGCTCCAGACCACAAGGCTTCAGCAGCTCCAGCTTAGAAAGGTATCTCACTGAAGCCAAGATACTTGCAATTGTTTACAAGACCAGGTGTCATCCATTTTAAAAAGTCACTGCTGTAGCAGAGATCCACCATAAAGCAGAGTAAAAACTCTTGTGGAGAGCGCTGAAACATAACTGAAGCAAAGCCTTCTGGAGGAGCAGCCCCACACTCAGCAGCTGAAAAGCTGTAACATCTTGTTCCAGTGATGGCACATCGTATGCCATACCAAGAATGTGGAGAAGCCTAGCCAAACACACAAGAAAATACTAAAGGAAGAGAGACGTCTGAGAAACAGTTATTAGGAGAGTAATAAGGGAACGGAAAATAAGAGAGCAAGAATGAGTGCAACGTGGGAACCATGGGAACTGCTCACCAAACGAGAAGACTCCAATTACCAAATAGGCCAAACTGCCAAGAGAGAAGTACAGTAAATTTCCATCTCAAAGAGGGGCTCTGGAGCCTAAGAGCAACTGGTGAAAGAAAAACCAGAGAAGGATTTAGAGAAAGCCCAATGACTTTCATATTTAGTTAATCTTTATCCCATCATTGGAGGAGTGTTTTGCCATCCAGGCAGGAAGTGGAGACACCCACTCTTATAGGCGGGAAGATGTATTTGACACGAGGTATTTTCTGGGATACTCATTGAACTGAAAATCCCCTTGTAGGTGAAGTCCATAAATATGACTAAGAGTCTGTATTCCTCAGACCAATTTACCACCTCTACTGATGTATGCTGAGGGACACGCAGAGCAAGACAGGCATCAGTGAGTGTGTTCAACAATCATTCCTCCAACGAAGTGGTGGCTGATTACCTCCTGCCAACAGGCATTCAGCAACCTCAGTGGGGTCCCTTGCACCAGGGCCTCCCCAGCAGGTCTTCCCAAAGCCTCCTGTTCATGGCAGGAGCCCTCCCCAAAGGGTCTTGGTTCTCTATCGTTATACAAAACTTGCCCTGTCTCCATCAGTAAAAGGAAGCAAAAGTCTATTTTTGCAAAGAATTGAAAGGCTGTGGTTGTCCTATGTGAAAAAAACACTAGCTCATAGCACCCAAGGACACTTAACCTACTCACTAGTGCACTGTAGCACCCTTACACATTGGAAGGAGGAGTCAAAAAACCCTTAGAGACATCTCATAGGCTATCTTTCTGCAGGATTAGATCTGCAGGTATTTCCTGAAAAACACACTCTGTAAAATAAAAATTAATTCCATTTGGAGCGAAACTGTCTACACTTATATGGTACTCAGCCCACTAGCAAAATCCCATCAGCACTAAAAATTGTTCACACATCTGGAAGAACCAGCACAGTCATCTAAGTATTTCATTGCCGAGCCACAGAGAGCTCTGCATTAGGCCAGTCCTTTTTAAAGACATTCCCTTTCTTTTCTCAGCAATTGTGGGAGATGCCTTATTCTGCAGCTCATTAGTCCTAGACAAGTCTTTTTTTTTTTTTTTTTTTTTCTATTTTTGTTTCCACCCCCGTGGCTGTGTAGGTTTTCACAGTGCTGCCCTGCAGCCAAAAAAAAAAAAACCAAAAAACCAAAAAAAGTAGTCCCAGATATTTGTTCTGCAGTAGCTAAATACAGTTTTGACTTGCTCCTGTAAAATTAGCTTCGGGCAAAGGGAGTTTGCAGAAGCCTCAGTTCTTCACTTTTTCACCTGGTGAGAAGTGAGCTACTGATGCTCAGTGGCTGACATCACATTAAATCTCTGCCTGGGAGTAAGAGGGCTTGTTCTCACATTAAAAACCTTATCAGATTTTTCTCCCCAATTAGAGAAACAGAAAATTCCATGAGACTTCAGTTTACAATCTTCAAAATGATGCAAAATATAGTTGTTTGAGGCAGCCACAAGAACTCCATTTACCCTGGCCAAATTTTGAAAGAGAGAGAAATAATTTCAGAATACTGTGAATACTTATGAAGACTATTTTTGAAAAGAAAGAAATTTGACAACAAAAATATAAATAATTTGACCAACTTCACATAGTTAGCTCTGCTATAAACAATAAATAATTGCTCTGATATGTCAGAAAGTTTCTTCCAACTTCCTACCAATTTCCTCTAATGCTTTTTAAAATTTCTGGATCTCTTAACACACAGCATACCTAAATCATTCAGAACAAGGGAGTATTTGAAACCTGACAACATTTCTTGATGACATTTATCAAAACAGGAGTTTCTAGACTCTGTAGGTATTAACAATGAAATTGGAATTTGTACTGTTTTCCACTTTTTTTCCTCATGATTAAATTATCGGATTTCTTCAGTACTCTTTAGCTCACAATTAAGTAAAAAAAAAAAGGGGGGGGAGGGTCTTATTGTTTGTATTCTTGGAATCGTTGAATTTAAGAAGAAAGACAAAAGTACTGTCAAGTACAACGTGATATTTTTGTATGATGAAGATGTAATTTCCAGATTAAGAATTCTAGGTCAGGCATGTGTAATGGCAGGAAAAATTTTCTATAGAGAAAGAGACTTTAAGTAGATTGCTTTTTCTGAAAATACCAGACAGATGAATATGTGGAATCCAAGACCAAAATACATTGGCACTAACTTCAATGCTGATATTTTTACAATAGTAATAAAATTAATTTTTGTAAATCCCTTACAGCTGTACCACCAGTATAGCATAGTATTTTTAAAAGGCTGTTTTCATCACCTTATTTTTAGAGATGAAATTTTGATCCTGTTCTTCAGATACGTGAGAACTACTGCTGCAGGAAAGTAGAGGACTAGGTCTTCCACAAGGCACAGAATTATTTCAAAGCAACCCTTCTCCTCTCCCCACTCATGTCATGCAAAAGTAAAACTGAATAAAATCCTCCTGTAAACACTTAAAACAAACAAACAAACAAAAACCAAACAGAGAAAAATTACAAATATATCTAAAAGACAAGACTTTCTGCTCTGATCAAACAAGTTCATTAAGGCAGATGTGCCTGGATTATTCGTATTACAGAGAACCATAAAAACCTCATGGTTGGCTTAGACATAGTCAAAAATTTAATAACAGATGATATGAATAACTGTACCACATTTGACCCAAACACACACAACAGTTTAACAAATAAACGTCATCAAGTTTGAGAAGTCCAGAACTTGTCAAAGCACTGATGTTAACCTTTGTTTGCAACTTTGCATTATGCACTAGAGTCCTTACAGGACCGTGGGTTGTTTTTCATAGGACTCCAACCTTCTTCTGGTGCTCCAGGTCCTCCAGAGACGGAGGAGTGTTTCACCCCAGGACCTCCAGGAAGCATAGGGGTGAAACCTGAGGTGGTTTTCCTGGACACAAGTGAACTGCTGCTTTTTGAAAGGCTCACCAGCTGGGTGAACTGTAATGACAAGGCAAGAGACATTAGACCAACAAAACGATCTTCGGTGCTGCCAGATTTTATCCATTTTCTTTGAGGCAGGAGATGCCAAACCTTTCCTCAGTCTGCATTTTCAAACAGAGGCAAAACAATGTATTTTTACCTCCCTTTAGAAACTACTAGGGCTGCGTAAAGTTTTCTGAAACCATTGAGCCAAGACAGATATTCACAGAAACAAAAATGTAGACATCTCTAAAACCAGAGAGAGGTAAAAAAATTCCATAAAACCCATATAGTATGTTCTTTTCCTATTTTATAGTTTGTGGGTGTGTATGCATTAAAATGTGCACACAAAAAATAGCATTTCTGGTTATTGGATGTTTAGCTTTGCTTTAAATTGGTCAGACAACACATGTAAGCTAAATGCTTTTTCTAAAGCAAAATATTCTCTCCTAATAGCTAACTTGCAATAATTTCAAAGTTACATATGTAAATATAAGAGCTTTCTTATTTGCCCATTGGAACAAAGTGGATTTAAATAAAATTTTTCAACAAAATTAATTTTATTCCTCCACAAAGAATCACAACTATATCTTTTCTTATTTCAGATGAATTTGAGTTATTTTTGAAGTGACATGGTTGATTAGAAAATGATTTCCCTGAGCTTAATATTCTTTATAAGCTTTGGGGTTTTTAGGTGGTTAGTTTTTGTTTGTTTTTGTTCAGGGAAGTAGCAGTGGTGGTGTTCAGCTGGTTTTGTTTTGTGGAGAGTTTGTTTGGGTGATTTTTTTTGTTTGGAGGTTGTTTTTTTTGTCATTGACTGTGGTAACTGGCACAATATGAGGCTGATTATAAAACAAAGCTTTCCTGTTTAAGTTTGGGCAGTTTATTTGAAGCATTTTCAAGTCATAAAACACCACGTTTGTCAAAGCAGACCCCTGAGAAAACAGTGGCAATCTAACAGCGTTAAATCTTCCAAGACACTTTACTCAAATCCATATGGATATTTCAGTGACACACTTATTCATAAGAACATAACCTTCATTTTTGGTAATATAATCTCTACCATGTCCAGTTTACCTTTGCAAAATCCTGCTGTCAAATACACCCATGGGTTTTGTGGAAGTACTCCAGATTTCAGGGACTTGGTCACGTGGAAGGGGAGCGTTTCACACATTTGCCAGCAGCTAATCTGAACCTTCGTCCAATGCCATTTTCTGCACTTTGGAGGATCATGGAGGATCAAAGAGAATTTGAAGGCCTTTGGTTTAGCAAGCTTGGGAATAAGAAACATCCTTCTGGGTTTCATATTGATTGCTGGAAGAGATGACGTGCTAGCAGCAGCCAAGCAAGCGTGCCCTTGTCCTACACACAGAACGGGAGACAATGCATAAATCCACAGAGATGAAGACATGCATCTATTCTAAGTAAGTAATCATTTTGTTATCTTAATGATACTTCTGAGGAAATGCTGGTGCCTGCAGGAGCACTAAAAGACTGATCACTGCTGTCAGACCATCATCAAGCAGTCAGAAGAATCCCAGTGGCACCAAAGCTGCTTGTTCTGCACTGCGGGATTTTACAAGCTGACGTTACTTCAATTGGCGGCCTGACAGGAAAAAATGCAAATCTTTATTTTGCATAGCAGCAGGTAATATATTACTGCAAAGTTGTAAATAATTTAACAAAATAGTTACCAGATAAATATTTGCTAACACTGACAATCACTTCCTTGTTAATGTTAGGAGATTTATTTTCCATTCTTTCTTATGCCTCTCCAGTTTAACTGCTTCCCTCATTTGACAATCTTCCATAAAGACACTGAGGAAAATGATACCCCAAAGCATTTGGAAGAGGGAGTGTTTACAAAGCATATAAATAGACTGTTATTACTTTACTTACTGTTGTAAGCAAACTAATAAAAAATGTGGAGAACTTGCAAATATGCCAGATGACTGATTATTCAATATTTATTCAGATGTTAGGGATCAGTTGCATGCTATATGCATATAGTATAAATGCCACTGCATAATCTGAGGGTAAAAATAAGCAATGGGCTACCTTCAGACCAAATGCATGTAGTACAGCTGAAATATCCATCGAGACAGATGTTAATTTAGCTCATAACCCTAAAAACACATTTCTGCAACCTTACGTGCAATGTGCAAGGCAGGATGTTTTTTTTCCAGACTATTTGCTGAAAACTGAATTATTCTGAAATAAGAGCTTTAAAAAAATTTAGGATTATTCAGAGCTTCACTATTTCAAATACAGCTTCTGTGAAGAACTATTTAGAAAAAGAACAGTAAGAAAATATACCTTGTTGCTATTGTGTAAGCAGCTTGCTTGCAGTGAAAAACCCTGGCCCTCCTTGCCCCCTGCTGTTGTGTTTTAAAAACTAATGCAGGACTTCATAAAATCAATGTTTATTTCAGACAGGGAGTTTCTGGCTGAGCCGCAGCTAATGTCCTTGGCGTGTTTTAAGTAGCATATCAGAATGAATCATCTACTTTGGTAATAGTGTATTATATTTCCATCTCTTGTTTAGAGAACTAATGTGTAGCAAGGGAACCTTTAGGATGCAGTCTCCAGTTTGGGAGACAATTGCACGTACACATGATGTGATATGTGTCTGCAGTCCATCAAAGAGCAGCAACTCTGAACTGAGCTTACACCCTCTATACACACCTCTCTTGCTTTACCTCCTGTATTCTAAAATACTAACTAATCCTCCCACCTTGTATTTCCCAGCACAATGTAACACAGAACCCCTCCTCGTAATTTTGCCATTCAAACCATTTTGTTTTTCTAAAAGTCTGTATGCACGGTACTAAGAGGAGCCTGCAGTGCTTTAGCTGCAGACACAGAAGCTGGTTGCAGAGGGAAGCACACACAGCACAGAGGTATGGATCTCCCATCCCTAAGCACCACTTTCTTACTTCTAAGCAGTGTATCAAATGCATGCAAAATATAACAAATGCTGATAGTTGCTATAACATGTGAAGATCATCTCAAACTCAATGGATTTCTGGGGCACTGAGATCCCTTCTAACTCTCGGAAAAGCACCTTTTACAAAGGCATACTCAGAGTCTGAGGTAAATTTGGCCACTGCAAATAGATGCTGGCTGTGCTGTCAGTCTCTCCCCTGAAAGCTGCTGGCTTCAGTGATGCCACCGTTCACTATTGTTTCACCTCATTCAGTGACTTCCTCATCTGCACCAGAAACTGCTTTCCGCAGTGATAATATCAGGTAAGTTCACCGTAGCAGAGTCTGGGCCTTTCCAACCTTGCGTCTGTATTCCCTCTCTGTGAAAGGGCTTGTAGCACGGAGTTTCTTAACACAAGATTGCTTCCTTCCCACTCTGCTGTTGTGTAGTTCCAAGTGCTGTACATGTAAAAAGCTTGATGGATGATGCCACTTGAAATTGCATTGAGCTTCTTTTTTGTCCTGTAGCGCCTAAGTCTGAAGAGATTACCCTCCTAAGCAATACAAGCTGTGTTATGATAATTGTTTTTAATTCTCAATTATTTGGATTGACTTTTCTACCACCACACTAGGTTCTGCAGCATAGGCTTGCTACTGGCTGCCTGAGTTCACCCATCTGAGAAAAAATTGCAAACAGAAGTATACTGCACCCTGATGATGTTCCTACTCAATTTTAAAACAAAAGCAGGAATAGTCTACGCACAGGAAGTAATTTCGTTTTTCTGTTTAACTCAACTGCACCTCCTGACCACTTCCCAGGAATCACTGGAAGCCTCATTCTTTTTCATTTTGCTTCTCCTGCATGGAGCTTGGACCCTGTGCCTCTTACTGCTCTTTCCCTCTGCATTTGTGTTGTGCTAAGCTGTAAAGCCAGGTTTTTTGGCACCCTGTTTGATATTCTTTTTTCATCAACAGCTGAGCTTTCCTGTGTTCCCTGTAAGAGAAAGAATACACACAGGTAATTATGGGAGCCAAACAATGTTGTCCATCTGAACAGCAATTCACATTGGTGCTGCACCTTGTATATGGCTTTGTTTTTAAGCTATGTAGTTCACATGCAACAGCCTTGTTGGAGTACTTTGGTAGCCTCTCATAAAAGATTTTAGCCTGATCAGGTAAGGTTTCTCTGGCAAATCGATCCAGTGTTTTGTCTTCTGCTTGTATGCAAGCATAGACTTCATCTTTTTCATACTCCAATGATGTGGATTTATTTTTTCCCTTTCCAATGGCAATTCTTAAACTATGTTGCTTACTCATCTGTCTTACAGTTTCTTAAATATATCCTATAGCACTACATATAGAGATTTAAAATAGAAGGGGAAAATGTTTCTTTAGCAATTTAATAAAAATATGAAAAAACATGAAAATGCTAGCTGCTGAAACAGCTTCTTTAAGAAAATCTCCGAGATCATCTAAGTATGAACATTTACTGGAAAGATACTTTTCATTCTTTGATTTTTTCAGGTACCAAGACCATATTTTAAAGATGTTATATTTAAGTATGACTGCTTTAGAGAACAGTTAATTTCACTGTTAGATGTTACTCTGTACTGAAATAACCTTTCAGGCCTTTTTCACAGACTTGTCACTCAAGTAAAGAAAACTTTTGCCCCAAACCTTTATAAGGTTAGTTTATAGACTCCATCAATTCTCTTTATGAAGAGAGTTTCTGACCCTGAACCTGACACTGTTTGCTTTCTCAGGGAGAACAAAACATGGGCAGTTTACTTCCAGGACCTTGCAATCAGAGCTGCTTTACAGCTTGCTTACGTGAAGATACAGAGACATATGGACAGCACTCTCAGCAGCCTCTGGGCTGAGATGTATTTTCATCACAGAAGACCTCCACCTAATTCTTACCTGGGGTCTCTGAACCAAGACCATCCCTTTGCTCATAACCCTATTTGCATATGGGAAACTTGCATATGGGAAACAGCATGAAGAAAACTCCACTAGAAACCAAAATACCTCAATCTTTAAAGATTCAGAACTCTATCAGGCTGACATAAAAGTAGAAATGGGAAAAAATTGAGGTACCAGCTTGTTGTACCTTGCAGCATCATGGACTACTTTGAGTGAAACAGAGTTGGTGCGTTGTTTTCAATGCCAGTCTGCAGGTAAAGCATTTTGCTGTGCCATCCTCAGGGTAACAGAGGTCAGCATTGTAAAGATGTCTAAAAAAACCAACACACACACACACAAAACCTACGAGGATTGCAGTTCTTCAAATTCAGCAGCACATGTCCTACCTGAAGGGTCACGTTATCTTCCCCAGCACATGTAGTTCACTTGACCTGACCAATGCAGCTTTGCTGAACCATATTTTTACTGCTAGTTTCTAACCTCATTGCAATGGAGTAACCACACAAGCTCTGCAACAGCATCAGTCCTGGTGGCAGAGGCCTGAAGGTTCTCTTGTTGGACAGGGGACTCCAATTCATGCCTTGCTCTGTGGGACAGGTCAATCAGCTGCATTACAGATGAGCACACTGCCAGTATAGTTGCACTAGGATTCATACCGTTGCTCAATGAATGTTAAGGGATTAGTCAGCATTATTGTCATACAGGAGCATTCTAACGATGAAAGTAAGAAAACCCGGAGCTAGAAGAAGAGAAAAATTTAGGATAGTTTCAGGTCACTAATACATCTTCCTCATTCAAGTGCAGTAGGGATGGCAACTCCCTTGGACTGCTCACCAGCTTCAAGGCAGCCTGGACATTTGTGTAGCATGGCTTTGTCCTCAGCAGCCCTTGCCCAGATATACAGCACTTGCTCTCAAGCGATGCCAAAGCCTCATGAAAAGAGGTTTTGGTATGGCTTCAGCAGCACAGGCATCTCCTAGTCTTGCAGGTCTCTCATGACAGTGTAGTTATCTGGGATGACGATCTCCCCTCTGATCTACGGGGGATAGCAGTTAGAGAGAAGTGACCATAGGTTGGACCATATTCTGCTGCATCTGAAGTGCTGCAGCCGGGGGTGCAAGGCTGGCTGGATGACATTCCTTTGGACACTAAAATCAAAGGCAAATGTAGTCAAGAATACAGTCACTTCTCAGTTCAGCTGCTTATTTCTCATGTATTTCTCAATCAATTCTGGTCACACTTAAATTCATCTTCCACTAACTGCACTGATTTCCGTTACGATATCCTAGATTTACACTAATGAGAAGAATAGAATCAGACCTGATGATTTACCTGGCAGTTGTCTTCATTTTTGGTTTGTTTCTTTTTTTTTCAGCTCATTTAGACAGAAGGCATGGGACAGACTTGCTCAGGAATGCTTCTTCAGCCAACACGTGACATTAACAAGAAAAAAAAAGGCAGTATTGTCATTCTTTACAATAGATTTGTAAATGAACAAATATTCATTGCATCTAGCATTTTCATTTAATCAGCAGGTACTTTTTAGCATTTGCAAAGATATTATAGCCATAATAGAAGGGCAATCAGTCATCTAACAAAACCAGCTGACATCTATAAAGTATATTAAATGCTAATATTTGGCTTGGGACTTGCACAGAACTGAACTGGTGACAAAGCAAGGGAACTGTCTCTCAGAATGTTACATAGTAAAAACATCAGGAAGTATCTAGCATAAATTACTCTTCCATTTCATTTCCTGATTCAACAACCTTTTTTAAAATGAATGAATGAATCTTCTTGATGACTTTTCCAGCCTTTTTAGAAGAGGAAATGGGAAAGACTGTTTAATGCATTAAAAGCAAGGAGAAAGCTATGTAAGCTTTGTCATGTTTTTGTCTTCATTCTAGATAAGGTTGAACTCTGACTTTCTTGTTTGAAGCTGATTGGAATGGGTAAATATTACAGATATTAAAACAGCAACAGTTTATGTCCGATTACCTCTACAGGGATTATTTATGGAAGAAATAAAATTGTGCAGGTACTAGAAGCAAGTCCAGGAAACATGGCATGTTTGAGAAGAATGTGAAGAGATGATGTTTGACTAACAGTAGACAAGACTCAAAGCTGCATCTTACTGTGATACTTTTTGCATGGTCAAAGACTGCTCAAAATGCCTGGTACAAGAGGAAGCCTGTAACTAGCAATGGATTAACAATTTACAGCAAGGCATTTCTACTGGTTTTAGTGGGTTCTCTCCCTTTATCCCTCTCTCAAAACCAAGATAAGCAGGGTGTCTCCTTCACTGTTACAAATGTGACTTCTGTGAGAAGCACACTGAGCATCTCATATAGGGAGGCATCTCATACCATAAATGAGAATCAGCCCCAGATCTCTTTACAGGAAATAGCACATGAGGAGAAAGAGTTCTATATTTGTAGAGCTGTGCCTTTTTCCCTTCATCCACTTTCAAACCTGAAATTTTCCTTAGACATATAAAGACACATATAATTAAGGACATTGAGCTGGCTGCAGAGATGCAAATTTGTAGCCCTGCTCTAAGTTAGGCCATTGAAACAGAGGTGGTGAGACAGACCACTAATCAAGGAGAAAACTGTTTACAGAAGGAAGGAAGGAGGGGGCACAGCATGCCTGCTTACAAATCAAGCAGCAGCCTTGCACCTGCAGTGGGCCCCATTACAAAAGTGACATGTTCTCCCCTACTCATCATCCTCAGTCTCTGCCCAGAGTTGGCTTTCACCCAGGTGCCCTTGGTAAGGGTCAGCAGACAAGATGGAGCACCTTTTGCCTTTGGATAAGATGATCAGTGGCTTGTGTATTGCTGAAACATCATCTCCACAGCTTCACAAAGTCTTGCAGACAATAAGATCATCACAGTCAGAGTCTAGGCTCAAGTGCAAAGCTTCTTGAGTTCATATAGCAGTTTAGGGGAAGAAGAGGGATCACTGGCATATACCTTTCCACTGTGATAGAAACTAGTATCAAATTAGCCTGCCTTTCATTGCAGAACAGGAGCTTGCAGAGTGGCAGTTGCTTCAGGTTTGCTGATGAGCAGTAACAAGCTCCTTGGTGTGCAGTTGTGGGGGCAGCAGTGGGGCTGTGACTTGCAGCATGGTTCTGCTCAGCACCCATATATCTGCAGGACTCCAAATTCATCCAGTATAACATTATCTGGGGTTATTCAGCTTGGAGAAGAGAAGGCTCTGGGGAGACCTAGTAGCGACCTTCCAGTACCTGAAAGGGGCCTGCAGGAAGGCTGGAGAGGGACTCTTTACAAAGGCCTATAGTGATAGGACCAGGGGCAATGGTTTTAAATTAGAGAAGGGCAGATTTAAATTGGATATTAGGAATAAGTTCTTTACCATGAGGGTAACACTGGAACAGGTTGCCTAGGGAGATAGTTGAGGCCCCATCCCTGGACTTATTCAAGGTGAGGCTTGACAAGGCTCTGAGCAACCTGATCTAGTTGAGGATGTCCCTGCTCACTGCAGGGGGGTTGGACCAGATGACCTTCAGAGGTCCCTTCCCACCTAAACCGTTGTATGATTCTATAATAATTTTGAAGTGAAATTCCATTGCACAGTAGTCGCTATATGCAGCTACAAAGAAAGCAGGACTCTTCCGACATTTGCAGACCTGGCAAGTCTCACTTGTTGAGAAGGTAGGAATTGTAGCTATTTGTCACTTTCCTGTTTTAGGCGAGTGTCCATTTAGGCTGACAGGACCACTGGAGAACATCAAAGCAGAGGCAGCTTTCAGCAATTTCTTTATACACAAAAGCCAGTACTATGTAGCTGTTCCAAAGTTTGCAGCATTTGAAGGAAATTGGTTTGGATGAAAGAGGAGCTCTGTGCAGGTAACTGTTTGCTGCAAGGCCTGGTTTTGCTCCAGTTCCAGGAATAAACCAATCACCTATCATGAACACTGAGTGACACACCAGGCAGCTCCAGTTTGCGATGGGATACTGGTTTCAGTACACTGCAGCTTCTCAAAAAGCCAATCAGCTCCCACCGGTGACATAGGGGACATGGGGATATCTGCCTCTCAAAGCATTTTTAAACTGGTTAGATGTTAAAAAAATAGGCAATGCTCTTGGGTAAACAGGGCCAGAGGCACACCGCTGAATTGCACTGAAAACCTTTTACTTTCTTTCATTATACACTTTGCCTCTTCCTGAAGGCCTTGTTTTTTCAAAGCACTCCTTTATTTTGAGGGCAGGTCCAGTTTAGTCAAAAGCAAATAACGATTGGATTTCTCTCCTGTTTGAAACCCAACAGGGAGCAAGGGACAATGCCATGGTGGTTCATGCCTGCTCCTGCACTGTAAGGGCAGGACAGCAGCAGGGGACACCTCCTGCCCCCATATCTTTCCCACTCCTGGGGCTGCCTTGGCACATACCCACGGCTCTGCACCTCTCCCTGTACTTACCCAAGCCTCCATGGTCACAACTGCATCCTCACCCAGACACCAACACTGCTGGACATGGAGGGTGGCACAGAGCAGGGCTGAAAGTACACCGTTTAGCTCATTTCTTCCTACACTCAGGACAGGTAACATCAGGTCACTTCTACATGATCTCCCACAGCATGGGGAAGAATAAATAGCATGCTTGGATGACTCTGCAGGAAGTAAACAGAAGGCATGCATTACTTACCAAGAAAGGCCGTCTTTAAGTAAACTTTTTATGATGCAAGTTATCATTCAAGACAAAGCTTCCTTTCACCAAAGCACAGCATTTAGTCTCACCCCTTCCCTTAGAGTTCCTCTTTCTCCAAAGATCACACTTCTCTTTTCTTGTGTTACCAAAATGATACTCCCAGAATAAGCAAGTAATACAGCAGCCATGCCAAAATGGTGAGAAAGCTTTCCAATAATACAGTTTCTTGCTAAGTGATGAATTTAAAGGGGGACAAGGTAAATTCATCCTTGTTTTATTCCTTGCAGTGGGAAGAAAAATGAAAACAAAACCAAACAAACCCCAAAACAAACCAAAAGAACTCCATTGCTACTCCAGAGTCAGCAGATTAGTTATTTTGCAGTTCTTTATTGACCGTTTCCCTTGCCTTTTCAAGGCCACAGGAGATATTTTTATTACTAGCTCAGTGATGAAAACTAACACTATTTAGTGAGCAGTCTCAAGATTATCTTAATGCCCCTACATGCCAATGTTTGAACTCATCTGCTACAAATTCAGTAGGACAAGATAATCTTGACACTGAATGCTGCCTACTTTGTTGCAACAGTATGAAAGAAGGCTAATAATGCTGCGCCTCACAAGACCATGGTGTCGGTCTGCCTGCCCCTCTGCAGTGGGCATAGCATGAAACAAGATGGGAATCACCTGCAACATGCCATACTCTCACCAGTTGCTCTCAGAGTAGTTTCTAAAAATCTAGACATGATCCTTAGAATTGATAAGAAATATTAACAAGCTTTTACATCTTTCAATTTGCAGGATAACATTTGTGACCTTATTAGTGAGTGAATTTGCATTAAATAAGTTATTCCTGTGTCTGACTCAGCAGCCAATTTGGCCCCACGTGCTTATCAGCTTTCTGAAACAAACCAAGAACACCTCACCTTTAAAAGCAAAAAAAAAAAGTGCTGATTTTTTTTCTCTAATACAGTGTTCACTTGAATATATTCCATGTTTTTAGCATGACAAAGAAAGTCCTTAATGTATCAGAATGCTCTCAGCTCCCAACAAGCTGAGCTGTTCAGCACCCAAAAATGTATCTGAGATAGTAAGACATATCTGGAGAACGCTTTAAATTATTCTATTCTTATGATGATGCAGATGGAGACAAAGGCAGTTGGGGTGTGAAAAACACGGACTTTTTTCAGCAGGCAAAAGTCCAAACGTCCACACAAAGCTAAATCACTCAGACACAGGAAAATCTGGAAGAATGGCTCTGACCCCACACATCCCCCTCAGAGCTTAAAGTCTGTGCTGAAGATACAGACTCACTTTGATTTCTCCTATCTGAGATGAGTTTCAAGGCAGATTGCTGGGATTTAGTTATAATGCAGAACTTCAACTCTGCATAGTGTAGCGCGACTGATTTCAGTGGTGGAAACTCAGGGTACAAAGCTGTCCAACATCAGAATAGGCAGGAAAAGTTCTTCCCTTTTGTCTAACAGTCATTTGCTATGTGCCAAGGTAGCTAGCAGAAAGGATTTGGAAAAAACACTGTACAAAGTGTATTTTACCTATTTAACCTTTTTTTGTTTTTTTTTTTGCTTTTCACCAGCTACAGAAACCAAAGCTTAAATTTGCATTTCCTTTCACGAATATCTGACACTGACAGTGTCAAAGGGGAAGAAACAGCACATCATATGAGTACAGACATGGTACATATAATATACAGCATTTCACTCTGAGATGTTTTCCAAAGTTTTACAACAAGGTAGTTACTCTGTTTTTCTTCTCTTAACCTATACCAAGACTGTAAGAGACAAAAGGCAGTAAAAAAGCCCAAGCACACAGCTGCAGTCACAAGTCTACGTACAAACATTTTGCAATATTCATGCATATGACTACAGCTACAGTCACATGTGGTGGCAGAGCACTGAGATAGCAAAACAACCTTTTTAACCACATAGAATGTGTTTCTAGACATTCACACATGAGAGCAGAGGAAGGAGACAGCAGAGATGAACCAAATAAGGACTCAAAGCCTCTATCCACAGGCAAGATCGGCATTAGCCAACCACCTGCATTCAACCAAGCATCAGAAACTGCAAGATGAAACACATACATTTCTCCCCATAAAGACAGACATAACACCAACATAATTCTACAAAGAATCAAGGTTTTTTTCAAACATATTGACCCTACTAGGCATGACACTCCAGCCACAACATGTAATAACCACCTTACTTACATATTGCTTCTTATAGAGACTCCCAAAATAGCTGCCCAGAGTCAGCACTCACCCAGCTGAAGATCAGCAGTTCTGCAGAGGAACACCTCAGCAGCCTCTCCCCAGCAGCAAGGAAGATTGTCTCCGGCCCAGGGGGTATATAAGGAAACCAGCTGATTGTTTGGGACTAATCATTGTAATTGGAGACAACATATCTTAGCTGGAGCTTTACCCAGTGCTGTCTCTCGTATAGAAGGCTGGAAAGTATTTAATCATCAGTCTGTATTTTATATCTTATTCATATCTGCTTATTTACATTTTTCTGACTTATTGAACAGCTGCCTGTGTACATGGGGGTGGGGGTAAGACAGCCCTACCTCAACAAAACTGTAGGACCTTTCAAGACCGCTAACATGGGGTTAAAGCCTTCACCCAAGCTTCCTAAACCTTTACCAAGTATTCCTTGCTCCAGCTTTTGGGTTGTGGAGGGGGGAGAGAATATAGACATTTACATTTCTTTTGAACTTCTAAATCAAGCTGGAAAGGGGTTCCATGTGCCTGAGAGCAATTTATTGTAGCTGCTAGGAGATAGGATATTTGCATACACATTCCTGTTAATACGAGTAAGCAAGAAAAGTTGGCGCAAACTCCACTTGTGCATAAAGCACATCCATCTTTATGCTAAAGTGATTTAAGAGATAAAACCATCTACCTGTAACAACCTGCTAAAGTAGAACCAACAATTGCTAATAAAGCAGATATTTAGAGAGGTGGACAAATACAATGGTGTAGGCAAGTGCAGTTCTGTTTCAATCCACAGCATGAATAGATCCTTCAGCAGTGGTGAACATGGGTCATTGTAAATGGCGGGTTTCAAAGTGGGTTCAGAATTACATCTGATGTAGGGCATCATCACAGTGTCTCCCAATATGATATATGTTCTGGTACTGGTGGTTCTCTGGGACCTGCAGAAATCAAAAACACTGTGCTGCACTGAACGACAGCAAGAAAAGGTCCTGCTGCACATCCTCCTAGTTCTGGGTTTGCTTAGCTAAACTGCGTCTGAGGCCAGAATAGGACAACTGGTTGATAATCCCAATTTGATTCACTAAAAGTGACATGACAGGCCAATATGCAGTGTTCAGTAAATTCTGAAACTCAAGCTGTGCCTGAGCCTTTTTTTCCTGGATCTTTTAGGATTTGTGCATTGAAAGAACACGAGAATATTTCATGGCAGGATGTTACGGGCTTTGCTGCAGACATGTCATGTGTCTGTGCGAGTCCTTCTCCTCGTGCCGCCCACCCTCGGGTCTGACAGTGCTGAGTACACACAGGCATCTGCTGGATTCTGCTGGCTGCTCCACGCCAGGTGCTTCTGGTGCAGAGAGATTTACACAGTGTGTATATGACTGCCAGCTACAGACCTGATAATATCTAAACACCTACTTTTCACCTCTTTAGGTGAAATGGGTTAAGTCCATATGTTGAGCTTTTACTTTTCCACATCCTAGAGCACATAAATACACACCAGATGTGCATGAGAGGGGATGAACTCTTGTCAGACTGTGAAACGCTACAGCAGAGACTGCCTTCACCTTTCCAGCTGCTTCTGAGGATGCTTTTGGAGTGGCTGGTACTGGCATGGTGGCTTCTGCTCACGGGACCCTGGCTGCGTTTGGGCCTGGTCAGAGGTGGACTTCTCTCTTCACATTTCATCATCAAGGACTTGAAAGTATCTGTCCTAAGTGTGATAGCCCAAAGATGTATTTCACTGCCAGATGTGCCCTTTGGAATTCAATCTCCTAGAATTAACGTGTAAGTAAATTTAAAAAGTCAAATACATTAGAAGCAACATGAGCATTTTTACCAAAGTGAAGAAGAGATCACAGTTTTACCTTGGCAAGACATTCATGGCAGTTTCATATATCATTCTGCTGTCAGTAATTATTAATGAATAGTGTAAGATAAGTGAAATTTTCACTTGTTTTCTCATAGTCTTATGTTTCTTTTTAGGTAGCTAATATCTGTTTGGTGAAATTAATTTTGTGCTCTTTATCAGAGGACTCAGCACATTTATAGTTTTTAATGTCTGTTTGGAGGACCACATTTTTAAATATCTGAAGATTTTAGCTTTCTTTTTTTAAAAAAACTTTTTTAAAAACTTTTTTAAATACCCCTCTTATTTTCCACCTCAGAAATAAAACGTTTTCCTCTGTTTGTCTCTATAGACTACAAAACTCTGAAGGAATTCCCTCTACTGTAAAGTTTTTTTCCAGGGAACATATCTCTCTTATTTTCAGAACATTATGTAGAGGTCTTGTGCCATGTGTGAGATTTTTATTCACACTAAATAATAGTTAATAAAGAATAAAGTACTCTAAACATAAAAATAAATCCTTCAAGTTAGTAGAAGCATCAACAGACACTGTTTTGTGCTGTTTATTGGAGATATGTTGCTAATAGTAAATGATCTGCAAAGATTTCTCAGAAAAAAAAAATCCCCAAGCTCAGCATATTTTAATGATTTTGCTTAAAATCAAGCATATTTACACATGATGCATAGTGAAGGTAATGATCCTGCTTTCTGTAGGATACACAGTTAATCAAAAGTGAAACACTCCAGAAACACTATCATAATGGCTGTATTTGACTGGATCCAACTGGAAATTCCACATATGTTAGGAATAAGATTTGCAGTTAATTGGCAACAGCTTAAAAGATTTGAGAAAGATTTCTCTGCACAGGAGGGCATAATCTGTGTCCAGAGAAAGTCATATTTGGCTCACAGATGCAGCTCCATCTTGAAGACAAGCTCTTGTTGACTGTTGCCAGGAGAGCTGGAGTTGAGGCATCTTCTACTGTCACACAACCACATGTTTGCTTGAAGCTTCTCACAGGGCAGGCTGGGCTGGCCATTCTTCCTCCGTGTGGTGACATGCAAGTAGTGCCACTGCCGAGAAGCCTCTCACAGCAACTGAGTCACTTTTTCTGACATAAAACTTCTAAATAAAATAAACTTTCTTAGTAAAATAACATTAACTAGAATCATCGGTCTATGCCAGAGACAGCAGAAGCTTGCTAAGGTCTAACCCAAGAGGATGTTTACAGTTTAAGATTTTACAGTACTTGTGGTATAATTTGTGCCATATGTTCTCTTATTTACAGTCTTCCCCACAAACCGTTTTCTGCTAGATGCGGAGCACAAGCAACTTCCTGGTTCTGCACCTTTCCCCATAACATACCTCTTCATTACAGCTGGAATTGTCCTTCTGTGGCAATTCATAGCTGAGTAACACCTCTTGAATTTTTTATGTGATCTCTGGCAGTAGAGAAAAGTTGCTGCTGAGCCTGATTTACTGAAACCTAATCTGACAGAACAGGACACAGGAATATGAAATATTAACTCCATTTTCAGATGACCTTCTGTATTCATCTTGGGGAAAGAAACTCCTTTGGAGGCTGTTTCCGGCGAATAGCCTGGGGCACTCTGGAGTGAGTCTTTTAGTAAAAAGAAGCATGCTTTGTCTTATTAATCATAACGAGATTGCAGCAGCAGTAGAAAATTAGTGAGCATAAATTTTCATAAGCAGTTTGAAGTGAAAGACTGAAACTGTCAGCCACCATATCAGGGGTTTACATTTCTCATTTCCTCCTTGAAGGAACTGAGAGTTGATATTTTGGCGTACAGTGGAAAGTCAGGGAGTAAGCCACAGAGGCACAGGGAACAGAAGATCTGAAGTGGCTGAAATGTCAGATAGACCAAGGAACTGTTTTTCTTGCGTTCCTGAATGAGATTTTGATACTCCAAAATCCTTCTTGTGTCCCAGAAAGAGGAGGGGCTTTTCCTCTACTGACAGAGGTGTATTTCTACTGGCCCTTGCTATTAGTTAATGTATTATCAAGCAGTACCCACACAGCATAAATAACTGTGGAAACTGAGTTATTCCGCATTTTCACACCAGAAGAATTTTTAATAATAATCCAATAGGATTTTTTTTCAATCATCTGTAAATAAGAGGGAAGCTGAGCCTTTGTTTCACTAGAGGGAATAACAGGGTCAGCAATCAGCTTTGAAAAGCCAACAGTGTGTAAATTAAACATACAATTCAAAACAAATAAACATGGAATTTTTCTGATATTTTTTCTAAAGTGGTCCTTCAGGCTACCTCCATGGTGAATGTTGATTTAATGCTTGATGGCAAATGTTTCTACACAGCTTCTACTGTATTCCCACTATACCTGATGATGGTATTTCATCCAGTGAGCCGAGAAGTGGTGCTTGTAATGGCAGGACTAAAATGTGCAGTTTGATTTTTCTGCTTATACTTCTGCTGGACTTTCCATTGCTGTTCATACATCATGTCTTTGTGCAGAGACGGATTCCTCCATGCTGCTGTTGCTGAGAAAGAAATGAGAGACTGTTTGGACTGATATTGTCCAGAGTTTTCACTTTTCTAGGTGATGCAAGGTTTTGCTTGATTGTAAAATGAATAATTTTTTTTTTTCTTTCACCTGGTGTTCTTGATACCAATGTCTATGAGCTAATAAAAAATGAAAGATGTATTGGTGAGTTTAGGTCAACACAAAAATGCAAACTACAAGATAAAAACAAGAAAAATGTTGCCTCCAAGTCCTTTGCATCGTCACTTTTCTTTGTCCTGTGACAAAAGAATGTATATAGTGGAAATTACCTCCAGGTATGAAGCTATTTTTCTTTCTCTCACATTTATCTTTGCTAAAAGGATAGCAGAGGGCTGGAAAAAGGGAGAAGTTCCACCTGAGTGTAGGTCTGGTTATATTGGGATGGCACGGTTCTGTCCTGATTCCAGGGCTGGATCCACTGGGAACACTGTTTTTTCCTCGGTGTTCGGTGATGCACAGCATCACCCAGGGACTCTCTCCCTTCCCCTTTCCTTTCCCTGTGCTGACTCCTGAGATACAGACCTGCTCCACAGCAGCTGCCCTTCATGTTTGTCTGCTTCAGTCCTGGGCATTGTCTTGGTTGGCACCATGTCCCATTGGCACCATCATCAACTGGAAGGCTGCTAAAAATCCCATGCAAACGATCCACAGGGCCTCTGCTGCCCTGCCAGCATCACAGATGGGAGGCCAGGCTGTGCTAATGTCATCTGCACCCTGAGAGCTAAATATTTATTTATCATTCAAAGTATTTTTATTATATAGCTCAATGGAATATGATGATATTGATGTAATACTTTTATTTCAAATATCAATGAACATAATTTGTAGGCAGGAGACAGCACCGGTTACTGTAGTAAAATGGAGTCGACGATGCTTGGCTTAAAGCAGAGTGCAGCAGTGCAACTAACTGTCATTCCTTTTCATTTTATCACAGCTTATTAACTCCCTCTTGCAAATGTACATACATTTTTTAAAGATCCTCACTTAAAAATAGATCAAGGGTGCTAATTTAGCTGTAAACATAATCCATCTGGCATCTTTGAAGTAACTTCTTTAATGATTTCACTGAAATCAAAACAGCTCACTAACTGTTAATTAAGCATCATCATCTGGTGGACCACAGTCTATAGAATTAAAACTGTGAATAATAAAATGCAGGAAACATAAAAGAGTTCCTTTTCATCTGGACTTTTTCCCCAGCAGAATGAGATCACAAATGCTTCATTATGTTTCATAGACTGACGGAAGTTCAAAGCTAACACTAGACAGAAATTTGATGTCATCACTGGATTAAATATCTATGATTCAATCAGATATGGTTATTGATTATGATAATTCCTGCAAGAGTACATCCATGAATAAAATCAGCAAGTATGGTAACCATATACAGCAACAAAAATGTTTAGGTTTCTCTGGGAGCATCATCTCTATCTCTGGGAATAAGAGTCAGTGTTTTACTGTGGAATGTAAAAAACAAAACAAGAATCAAGACATTGAGGACATTAAAAAAATAGACAGGTTTTGTCTAACCTGTGACTGTCCCCAGCTGATTGCCAAAGGGCCAAGGATGTGCCTCCGCATTGATTTGATGTAGCAGCAAACCCCTAGTTTTGCCTGTATTTCCGATTACACACCTCTGCAAAAACTGCCTGCAGAGAGGAGCCATGGATTCATGAACAAACCAAAGCACCAGTACAGAACCAAATGTGAGAGAGCCACTCTCTCTGAATTCAGAAACCCTCCGTGGCTGAGGTTCTGCTGCCACACTGCTCAGATTCTCAGATCTGACAGAAATGAATAAATGATAAGTAATTGGTCAGGACTATATTTCATTTCCAGCGAATTTGGTGTAAAAATATATTCTTCATTGCTCTCATGTATCTTCAGAAATCAGGTGCTGCTGAAAATACCTGCAAGTTTTGTATCAGGAAATGTGTAAAAGCTCTTAAAAATACAACACATATGAGCGCTTGCTTTGAATGCTAATCACGGGCAGAGAGCCTACACCTTCTTTGGGAACTGCTTACTGTAATTGTATGTTTTTGGACTTCTTGGGAGGGTTTTTTTCACATCAGTGCATTCTTTGGTTTGTGTGAGAAAACGTGAATGAGCTCTGAATATGCATATGTATATGAAAATACATATAATTCATAAGATGGTTAAAGGCAGTCTACAGGAACAACTTGTTGGTGTTAAGCAAGCATTTTTTTTTTTTAATGACCATCTGGTATAAATGTATATTACATAAGTCACTTTTAGCTTTAACTTACTATAGAAAAGGTATTGCTGTATAGTGTAATACAGAATGGGGAATAATCTATATTTCTTCTATTGGCTGTGAGACATTTCCATGGCTGTTACAGTTGCCAAACTTTTCACAGCTGAGTTGTTATAGCCTTTTTTTGTACCACTATTATCACAAATTATTAATAATATGGGATTATACTTAATTTTATTGGATACTGTGATACAGCAGCCTACAGAGTTTAATCGTGATACCCACAGAAGAGCAAGTAATCTTTAGAAACTTGAACAGAATCAACCTGATTTGAGAGTTCACACAGGTAAAAGACAGAAATAATACCGTGCTTCACTGCATTTCCTCCTCCATTTCCAGTGCTTGTATTGAACAGTTAGTTCCATTAAGAATATTCCTGCCTAAGCCACTGTAAGTATCACGATGTAAACCCTTGTACTGTGCAGAAAAAATGAGAAGTGTGCAGATCAAAGACATAATAAATGCTTTCTTGAAACCGAATCAAATAACTTCCCTTTGGAGGTATTTTGCTGCTCTACCTCTATGGTGAAACTGGTTGTTTCCATTATTCCTGCTGTGAATACACACTATTAACACCTCTAAAATGATTCTGCTCCTGTGAGTACTTCTGTAAGAGCAATGACAGTGGAAGAGAGAGACTGTAGAGATGTCCAGAAAGCAATAGTAGTTTTAATGAGCAAATCCAAGGCAAACGAGGTTTTACAAATTAGTATAACGAACAAGCAGCCACAGGGATTTAGTTTCATTCCTAGTCTCCTGTATTTTTGGGTTTGGATGACTAGAGGCATACTTTAAAGAGATGTACTGACACTAGCACAAAGCTGAAAAGATCATAGAAACCATTCACAAGGTTGTGTTGGATGACAAATTGTTGTTTGTTTTTTTTTTAAAAAAACCCAAACATTTTGCAAGGTATAAACTGGATCTTGTGCATGCGTATTTGCATGCCCACTCAGCTCCCATCATATGCCTATGTTAGAAGAATGTACAAATTCCTCAGAATTTGGGGTTGTTCGGGGATGGGAAGAAAGAAACCACGATTCTAGATTCAGACAGGTGCTTGATATTTATTCTTGAGGACTGATTCCTGGCCTCACTGACTGCAACAAACTCCTTGTCACTAGAAAAATAACAGAGACATACATCCACTTTGCCTGGTTTTCTCCAGTTCACAAGCTCTCCAGCTCTGTAAGCCTATTCGAAATTGTGAGGAAGGCAAAGTCTTCTTTCAGCTCCAAGCAAACTGTCCTTCCCTTGGGACAACTTCTTCTTCCCAACCACTGCAGATAATGCAGGGGACAGAGTGTCCTGTGCCAAGGAAGAGCAAAGGGTTGCTCAGATCATTCCAGTTCTTCTAGATCATCAAGGCAGGAGCAGTTGGTTTCTTGCTTACCATGACTAGCTGTGCCTGGAGATCAGAGGATGTCTTAGGCGGGGCAGGAAAATTTCTGAAGACTGAAATGATTTCACACAGAAAATGCGTATTAATGTCTCTCATTAGCTCTCTTACTGGACCTATTTCTGTAGTCTGACAGGTGGGCACTTGGTCCTCTGCAGGATTTTCGTTTTTTTCTTTTTGCAATACTGTAGTCCCGTTTCTTCCCAATTACTATTATCTACTGTGATGCCCTGCTAGGAAAGACACAGGAGATAGCACATACCTGAGCTGCTAACATTGAAAGATGCACTAGATGCAATTTTGCTAAAATTAAGGCCCGTTCACTTGCAAGCACAGCTTTACAAGAGTTTCTTTGTCCACACATGAAGTATACATCATCTCAAAGCAAATGGAGGCAAATGAGCAAAGTCTGATATACAGTCAGTATTCAGTAAGAATGAAGTTGAATAGCAAAAAGGTAATTTCTTCCAGGTTATTGGCCATGAGCCTAGGATTTCCTAGGTACCTTAAATAAAGTTTTACTGCTCAATGTGTGAGTGTAATTTTATTCTAATTTTACTGATTTTAGTCATTACCTCTTGTCTTTTATAAGATTCAATGTACTCATTAAGAAGAATTTCAGCTAATGAGGTCAATAGGCTATTCAACATTTTTTTTTGAGCAGAGGCTCCAGGGTCAACCCCAATTTATCATTTGGTTTCACAGAGTTTAAGATTATGTTAAGAACTACAAACCCTTTGATTATTTATTTAAAGGACTCTAAATATAGCTTCTTTTAATGTTTCAGTACTTAGCAAATAAAACAGCTGTCACCAATATGTTCTTCTGAGACATGTTCAACTGAACACTAAGTCTACTATTTCTAATTTCAAAAACATGGCCATAGTCAAGAGTTTGCAGATAGGTGTGCAGGCCAAATACAAATTTTGTACATTGAACATGAAGATGGTAATACTAAGTTTTATACAATGGAACACTAAGAGCTCTAAAATTAATATCAAATGTCTTGACACTGTCAGATGGTTACCAGGTGCCTTACCCTATGAATTTTACATCATTAAGGACATATTTAAGAAACATGATTTGTGGTGCAATGTGTCACTAAAGTTGCCAAATTCAAATGCTGAACTATGTTGGGTAAAATAATTTCTCACATTTGACAGATTTAAGTGGCTTAACGTATGGAAGTTATTTTTGTTGTATAGACTCTGTGAGCACTTCATACGGACATTTTTAAGTCTCAAGCTAAGGTTCTGGAACAGGATCATGGACTAAAAAGGTGCTGCACTTGGTGATGGCCAGGTTGAATTGGTCCACAATTCACTATAGTTATGAGTAAAACAAAAATCCCATATTCAGAAACCAGTTACAGACTTTTACTTCAGATACAGTGAGTAGAGAAGTATATGACCAAGTCCTGGCCAAGTTGATGTCACTAGGAAAACACATGGAGTTGTAATGAAACCCCAGCCATTGACTCTAAGCAGGTACTAATATAAAAAAATGAATTAGAGAAAGACTAAGAATAGGAGCAGGAGTTGCTACATTTCATATAACACATCACGTGAATTAAAACTTTTTGTCACAGTTTCTTCTCATATAAGAACAGCAACATGTCTGAGGATGTGTGGAAGAAGCTGTGTACAACATCCAAGTAAAGATACTGAAGTTCACGAATCTGTGAGTTTCTTTTCCCACAAAAATGTGCCCAACCATTATTTTTAAAGAAGGAAGAGATGGGAAGTAAAGGAATGAAACAAAGCATTCTGAGATATTTCTGTATGAGAATATGATTTCATTTAGCTAGCAATAGTGAGTATGCCAGACAAAAAAAGCATATTTTGAAATGAGGGCACAATAGCTGCAACCACAAACATTCACACTCTCACTTTGCTCACAAGCCTTTCCCACTTTTCATGTTTGTGTGCAAGCCTGAAATATGATTTGAGTATGGGACTGTGAATCATCACCACGTGTGCCTTCATCTCTGAGCACTGGAAACATGCTCTCTGCTAGCAGTGCTCAGGAGCACCTTCCATGAGTGAACAGAACACCATTGCAGAAGCAGAATAAACAGAGCAGTTTACTAAGAACAGATTACAGAACACTGAAGGAAATGTCTGAGACTGGTACTGGCCCAGAAAGCCTTTATTAATAGTCTATGGATTTTTAGTTAATAAAACTTTAATAAGTCTAAGTTAATCTCGAGTAACATATCAGTATGGAAACAATCTAGTTCAAAGGACGATTAATCCATTCCAGGGTGATAAACATTAAGAAAGGATAATTAATTCCAGATTTTTAGATTCAAGACCTTAAGCTTCTGAATGGCTAATCAAATACATACAACGGTAAAATAATTCAGGAAGTCTGATCACATCTCACATGCCTCGCCAGAGACCTCATCTATCATAAAAGAAATAATCTCATTCTCAAAGCAATTTGACAGCACAGTCAGACATTGTACCTAAAACTATCTATCCGACATGGATAGTGGGATGGATAACAAACTGCTTGGACATTCATCTCTGAAGTATTTCTGTAATCTATATGCTCTTTCACACAAGTCTGGAAGTGTGTATGAGTCTTCATTATGCTCTCCTGTTGTAAACCCTCAATTTATGTAATCTCAAACCGAAGCAGATGTTAAATGACTAAAATTTTGAATCAAATCTGGTAACCCTGGACATACCTTTAAATAATTCATCCACATGTGCAGTTTCTAGATGTATCTCTTCATACTTTGAGAGGTGAAGTCTGATACGCAAAATGAAGTATCAGGTTCACTACTATAAACCAAGGTAATACTTATAGTAAAATACACTTCCCCCTATTTAAGTAAATGATACTGTAAGACTAATAACTACAAGATTTTAAAACTTATATTTTTGCCAAAAAAACTAAAACCAGCAAATGGAGGATGGTCCTGAATAAGTAAGGAGATTTGTAAAGAATCTATTTGGGAGGGCAGTTGCTGTTGTAGTCTTCTTGTAAGATTTGGGCTACTTGTGCTAGAGGCAAACAGAAAAATACTAGCACCAGAGAATAATTACTGAGTTCACACTGAGGTCTTTTTGGCATGATCGTCTTGTTTCTAGTACTTTATTGGCCAAATTACAACTGTCACTGAAATGTGCTATTTGTGAGAAAAATGAAATGGCTATTCAAAACAAAGCCTTCACTATAGAGTTGTATAATCCCTGGGAAGCGCATCATCTGGAATTTCTGAAACTTCCACAGCTAATGTAAACAGCAAGATGTAAAACAAAGACAAAATGGAAATGAACAAGTCCTGGGATTAAATTACATCTTCACTTGGACTGCTGACGCTGCAGTGAATAGAAAACTCAGGCATTAGACTCTAACATGTGCAAAGGCATTTCTAATGTAACACTGATCTGTCTTCCAAAACAAGTTTTGGAAAATTATTAGAAAATATGTTTCTTCCTGCCTGGAAAAAGTTTGAAGGAAGTAAGTAATGTCAAGAGTTTCAATACTGTTCAAAGAAAGGACAACCAAATCATCAAGGTGTTCTTTATAAACCGTGGAGAGTGGTAAGATCAAGTAATGTGAATTTGCCAAAAAGCACAATGAGAAAGGATGCTTAGAGGGCTTGTGAAAAAATGAGTTTTCGTATTTTGTTTGACTGTTCAAGTAAAGTACCCTCACAAAACACACCACAGAAAGAGTCACTATTTTTCCATTGACGTGATACTGAAAAGTGCTCCAAAGGGAACAGAATTGAATGGATGGAGCAAATTTTGTATTTTACCATAGGATTTTGGTTCAATAAATATAGCAAGAAGACAAAAGGGAAAGGAAATTCTTGATATTCGCCATTCAAAACCAGATATGATGCCATGAACTGAAAAATTATAAGGTTGCTAGAAAGAAATGAGACTTATTGTGTAAAAATCATAAAGCTGTCCGGTTTCCAGACACTAGCTTGGTAACCAAAGCCGGAATAGCTGAATCCTCGCAAGCAGTAGTTCTGAAAAAAAGAGGAACTGTGGTTGATACCACTGTTCCCAGTACCCCCAGCAGATGTGAGTATTGCTTAAGCATGCTAAGTTTGGGAGCGGAACCATGCTGAGAATGCTATCAACAAGCAGTACTTAGCAGGATTCAAAGGATAACTTCTGCAAAACAACAGCTTGGAGTTTTTGTTTCTGTTACTGGGATTTATTTCATTCTAGGAAGCTTGTTTTTGTTTCACATCTTGGGATGATGGGTCTACTAGAAGTATGTCATTAGAGATAAACACATTTCCTTTCCATTATTACATGCACACGTTGAAAGAGAAATCAGCAAGACTACCACCTCTGAATGCTTCTGTTTGGGAAATCTCCCATGAAATACAAGCATGCAAAGAAGTATTAAAATGTCTATTTCTGCATCACACTTGCTTCATAAAATATGTAGGAGTATAACTGCATTAAATTACTAAGGGTTGGAATGTCATCAGTAAATATCAGACTAATATTTGAACTCTCCATTTATAGAATTTGAACTCCATTTTTCTCTATAGAGACTCTAGAGGATTATGTCTCTTCAGAAATACCCATGTGAAATTTCTCCTAGACCATAATCTTAGTAAAACAAGACTTAATGAAAGTAGGAATCCTTTTTGAAATAGAAGGAAACTGGATTCTAAAAACTTTGTTTAGAGTTAAAGTTCTTACAAGGTAAACTAGATCATTCAGTTTACACTTCATTCCAGAGAAATGCAAGCATCTAATTTTATATTATTTAAAGTCACTTTCCTCTGTCTTGATTGTTCCTGTCAACAGCAGACTGTCACCTAGAGAAATGCTCTCTTCTGCTAATTCCAAGACCTTCCAATCCTGCTGAACCTCTTCCAGAGCCAGCATCCTTTTTTTCCAAAACCATACTCAATCTCTGGGGTTTAAAAAAATGAAAAAAAAAAACAAAAAGAGTGGAGGCTAGAAGCTACTGAAGAATACTTATCAATCCTAGACCACTTTGTCTGCCTGTAACTATTCTCAACCAGGTCTCCAAGCAAGCTTTCCCAGTAGTTTAACGATTTTCAAGAATATCATAGGCAAAGATCTGATCCTGTATCATAGCTTGACTGGTTCTGAAATTTTATTGTGGCACTATTTGTCTTTCATTTTACTGTTTTACAAAATTAAAGCAGTATGACTTGAAAGCTCCCAGTCTGGGCTCTTTCTTCACATTTATGATTTTTTCTGCCTAGAAAAAGAATGAAATGTGGATACAAAACAGTTTGCATTTTCAGCATATTAATATATTGATTTTCTCAAGCTGAGAGGAGGAAACCTTACTGAACAGCCAATGTTCTGAGAATAACCTGAAATGCCAACTTAGCATTTTTACACTTCAAAAATGTCTTTGACTTTTATAAAGAGGCAGTATGGTAAAATTGAGGTTGTTAAAAATATACAGTTTACTTCGGTAGTTTATAATTCATAGTGGCATTTAGTGGGTGGAGTTGTAAATTAGTAAGTGGACTGCTGCTACAGTAGAGTAGGCTGCTGCTCTGCAAAGGAGTCTTTGCTAAGAATAGGAATGTGGTTACGGTGATAATGAAGAAGGGCTTGGCATGCCTGAGACATTGATGGGAGATGATCCAGGGATGGTTGTTGGATGTGCAACAGCTGCTCTAGAAATGAGATGTTATCAAACATTTTTTTGAAATATTGAATTGGATGAAAAGCATGCAAGGCTTAACCAGTAAGACCTGGTTTCAATTTTTAGTACTACCACCAAAAGGAAGAGTGGCATGTGAAATATTTACGTTGTTGATAAATTGGAAGGTACAGCTTTACGGCCAACGAAGTGCTATGTTTATTCTGCCATAAGAGGGAGGCAAGATTGCAGCAGTCTCTACACATAAAACATTATTTTCCCTATTGCTTTTAGATGAAGTAGACTAATCTGCCATGAAAATAGTACAATATGTTAGGTAGTTGATCTGATCTGTCAAACACTCAAACAAAAAAAGGCCTGTTTATAAGTCAGTTACTTCCTGGAAACAGTATTATTGTTGTCAATAAAACCAGCATTTCTCCAAGTGGAAGTGAATTACTTATCACTAGGGTGACATTCCTATGGACTGTTAGCAGCTATAAAAGCCTTATCTAAAGATTGCAAGCCAACAGCATTACATCAAGAATCCTGAGTGAAAGGTAAGGATAGGTATGGATGGCAACAGAAAACACACTCCACCTTCAAACGTTTGGAACCTTTAGTACTGAGTGACGGCTGCTGTATGATCACTGTTCACCATAAGTACACAAGAAAATATTCTGAACCCAAATGCATAATAGGATGATCTGTGTGACTGCAATAAATTCATGTTTTTGACTGCTTGAATTCCCCATCAGTGGATGTCAACACAGTGCTCTCACTTCCCTGGCCTTAAGGAACATGCTTGAGCTATGTCAGGCATAACACATCCACGGGAAGCTTTTGTTAAAAAAGCAAAAAGAAATCTGTATGAAATCATTTCATCTACTTCACGCCCCACACAACCCTTTCCTATTGGGCTCTGCTTTGATCCCTGTTTGTGCTGGCCAGCTCTAGGCCTCCCAGCGCAGTAAGGGCTGTACACAGATGTTACGCTGCTAAACAGCTTGTCAGCAAACAAGCCAGGTCACTTTTCCTGTAGGAAAATCACTGACAAACTGAATTTATCACAAAAAGTCTATTTTGGCTCTTTTCTGAGGTAGACCACGGGACACAATTCTAGCAGAAGACATTCTGAGCTCCATGATAGCAGTCCCTCCTTGAACTTTTCACAAAAATCCAAATATTGATCTCATTCACCATTAAATAGTTAGAAGGACTAGTCAAAAGAAGTGCTGTGCTAGTTTCCTGTCACACTCACAGAATCACTGAATAGTAGGGGTTGGAAGGGACCTCTGGAGATCATCTAGTCCAACCACTCTGCCAAAGCAGGATCACCTAGAGCAAGTCGCACAGGATCATGTGCAGGTGGCTTTTGAAAGTCTCCAGAGAAGGAGACTCCATACCTCTCTGGGCAGCCTGTTTCAGTGCTCCATCACCCTCACAGTAAAGAAGTTTTCTCTTATGTTTAGGTGGGATTTCATAGCCAAAAAATAACTGCTGTGTGCTTTTAAATTGTGCATATCCTGCTGGCAGTGTCTCTCTGCACCCATCTGTAAATGACAGAACAAATTGACCCAAAAGCAAGGCCATAGCCATCACACTTAAGCCATTCTTGGAAAAATCTGCAGAAAAAGATCTAATTAATCATTTAACATGGGTAGCAAATAAAGCAATATACAGATATTGGGGGGGAAAAGTGATAACATTGTAGGTGACTTTGATTTGCTTTACAAAAAGAACACTAGTATCATTTCAGCCATGGGCTCTCTTGTGTACCCTGGATGATACTTAGCTTTTGTGAAAAGTTACTACAAAACCTTATCAAAACCAAAAAATCCCACAACACATAAAATGCTGAACATTTGACTATGTGCCTTAGTGAGTCTATGGCAAAAACTTCTTCTCATGAGGAAATCTAAATACAGTGGAATAGAGAGTAAGTCTTTTAACTTTTTTTCCCCTCTCTATTCTGTTCTTATCCAGCTAAAATTTCTGCTGGGTGAACTTGTCATTTAAATATGGTCAAACTTTTATACAGAAACTCTGATTTGTACTGCTTTTCTGGCCAAGAACTTTCTGAGCAGCAGAAGAAAAATCTTCCTGCTTGCAAAGGGTCTTGCAAATGAGCACTACCAGACTGAAAATGTAATCACATAAGCAAGTACAGACCAGTAGCTGTTGTTTTGATGGTTTTTCTCTACATATTTACAGCAGTAAGATGTTTCATCTGACTACCCATATTTGAAAACTGCAACAGCATATTAAGCATTTTGGAGGGAAATACTTAATAAAAATCTCATTTGAAAAATGGCTGAGATGTCAGATACTGGCAGCACTATTTATTAGCAAGGTCTTTCAAAATTGTGTAGGGATGAAAACTTCCAGAAAAGCAAACATGAGTCTGCTTCTTCCTAGAAAATTGTCATTTTGCTAAGTGATGAAGACAGTAAAAATAAATTGCTCTAAAAAAAAATAAATTAGAATCTAATACAGTCAATTCGATATAGTTGTATCCAAGAATTCTGCAGTATGACACCCAGCTTTCTACGTTGTAAAATGAACAAGGCAAGAACCACTTTAACTGTGTTTTCCACAGTTACTAAAAATATAAACAGCAATCTAGAGTAAATGCCAGATCCTCAGGTAGACAGAAAATTAAATTTCATTTCTTTCTTCAAAAAAACCCCCAAACAAACCAAAACCAAACCAAACAACACAGCAGCTTCTGTCTTTAAATGAACTAAAAAAATATTAAAATACAAGTAACATGATCAGCTAACAGCAGTTCAAAAAGGAACCAAGAAAAAAAAAAGTGGTCTTTGTGACTACGAGCTCTATTTCTACCATGCAGAAAAAAAATAATCGATAGTAGAGAGCCTTAAAAACTTTACCATCATTTGGAAGATGCTGTCCTAATTTTTAAGATATTTCTAAGACTTCAAAGATCACTTCAAAGATCACATACACAAAAATGTACATTCCAGTTATTGAAGAAAAGGAAAGCTAGTGTAGATTAATAGACTGGAAACCAGAGGCTGAGCTGAAGAAATACAAATTTCTAATTTTATAAGTCAAATCAAGTCACATATACTTTGAAATATCTTAAATTTTTCCTGTTTGTAGACATTTAGAGGTAAAGAGGTACCTGCAGCTACCAGCAACTGTTATAACTCTAAAATGATACAGGAATGGGAAAAAAAAAAAAAAAGGAAAAAAAAAATCTAATTTCCTGGAAAGCAAAACATAGGCTGAAATCAAGTTATTGTGTATCTTTGTATTATTTGAAAAATATGAAAAGCTTACAATTTTCCATTATGACCTTTTGAAAATCAGACACAGACTGGATTCAACATTTCATTTCTGAAATCTTTCCCTTATTCATGGTGACTTCCAAAAAAGTTTTGATATTTTATAAGTAGCATGAGCAGAGCTAAATGAATACAAATATGGCTGTGTGGGTGTTTTATGTGTAATGTAAAATTTGAGGGGTTTAACAGAAATATTTGCTACTATCATTTCATAAATATTAAATGAGAATTTTATTTTTTAAAAGTGCACAGAAACAGATCATTAGCATGTAACTATTTGGTAGGATGGATAAGCATTTACAATAAAAGGAAAACCACAAACATTCTACACATTATAAATAACTAACAGTAAAATCCTTTAACAAACAGGTATAATCCACTTGGGAGCTAACTTAGATTTTAGTTAAAAAATATATATTATGTAAATACACATTCTTAATTACAAATATTTATCTGAATGTACTACTTTTCAAAAAACATATCATCGCATATATCTATAAAAACAATTACTTTCTCAACCAGAACTGTTTTTTCTATTACCCCTCTATCAGCTGAGTATTTCCAGGTGTATAACCTGAGGTGTAATACATTCTTACTTCAGAGAACAGCAGCTCATTTACTCAATCACAGACAAATACTTAAAGACCTTACTGGAGCTGTGTCATTGTGAGAGGGTGTATCAACACATTCAGAGCTTAAACTGTAGCTGTATCTAGAATACTTTCTTTCATATATTTGAAAGATATTACTATATAGTACACTCCTGATCATGATGGGATATATGGAAAAAAGGCTGGATGGGACAGCCTTGTGGCGGCAACTGTTTCATGCAGTGCAGCAGTGCAGGCTGTACTAGTGCTCAGCGACAGGGAAAAGAAAAGGAACTTAATGCTCTCTAGATTTTTGCCTGTCTTAATAGGACAGATATCATCATCTCAGGCAACGAGTTTTCTACCATAACAGAAGTATGACTGATAAACATTATAAAATTATTAATAATTTAAATACGTAAATTACTACGCAACCAGTCCATAGGCGTTCTCTTCCTCCCACGCAAACTCAAGGGTAATCTGTGATCATCTGCCATTACCATGGACTGAAGAGGCATGTAACATTTTACAACACAGGGCCTAACACATGGTAAATTCATAGACCAGTCTACAAGTTTGTGTGCATAACCCACACTTAAACACCCATCACTCCTGTTATGCAGTCTGCCTTTTCACTTCTGTTTCATGAATCATATAATTCTTCGTATCAGTAGTACCAGGTAAATTTTCCATAAGTGACCAGCCAGTATCGCACACAGTAGTGATTGGTCTGCTTTTTCCTATCCACAACAGAAGTTTTCCTAGGGAAGAACTAACATTACAGTAATCAATCGGGCAAAAATACTATAAGGCCTCAACAACCTTGCATCCACAAGAGGTAGAGCCAAATCTTGAAAGGTATCTTCATTATTATATAAATCAAATTAAATAATTCAGCCAAACATTGTTATGTACGCAGCTTTCAAAAACCGCACATAATTCTGGATGCTCTGGCTCTTGTTCTCTGACTTCTGTAGGCTGTTCTCCAGCTCTTTCAAATGTAGTTCATGGTGCTTTTCATTCTAAAGAAAAAAAAGAGAAATGCAATGCAACTTAGAAAATACAAATCAATCAAAATAATGATGTAGGACAACAAGTAACTAATTTTTTATAAGCCTTATTTACCCATAAAAGTTTACAGAAGCTCCATAGAACTGAAAGTTCCCCAAAAGGCCTCAAAATATCGAAATTTTTTTTGTGTTCAGTCAGGACCAAACTGAACATATTTGAATAGGCTTACAATCTCAAAAAGGCCTAGGAACATAAAAAAATAAACACGATTTTTTTTTTTCATCAAAGATTCCTAGCATCTTAAATGTATTATGGACTTAACATTCTCTCTCATGTTGATTTTTCAAGGAAATGTCTGCTATTGATCTCTGAGGCAACATTATTTTTGATGCCTATGTTCCTTATTTAAAAAAATGCTTGAAGGTAATATTACCTGCTCATTAGTTCCATATCTTATGCACACCATAGATCATTTATTATAGAAATACTACAGATATTCAGATATTTCCTTTTATGTCTATTACAGATTTCATATGCTAGTTGGTTAAAATAAATTCATTTTTTTAAAAATGGAATTATAGTCATCAGTTTTAAATCTAGCCTTAGAAGAAAATAATCAGGTTAGAATGAATAACTGAATAAAGTTACCTTCACAATCCTCAATTTTGTTACCAGTTTCTCTACATCAACAGGAATAAGACTATTTAATAATTTTCCATAATGTTTTGAAAGTCTAGGAGAGTGATAGTAAACTTTTTTAATGTCTTCTGCATCTACTTTAAATAGCTTTGTAACTGCTTATCTCTGATCACAGGACAAATCTCTAACTGTATCAAAACTTTGATTAAAGAAAATGACTTGCCAACATTAGTCTAGGGAATTGAGCTATGTCTGACGTTTTATTAATGGAAAATGTTCTGAAATTTTCTGGATTAAATAAAACAACAGATCAGACTTCTTTTGCTTATTTGTTTTCTGAGAATATTACTCATCCAAAATACTTTCCCAGACTGTGGCTTTCCTCAATCATCAAACATATTAACATAACACAACCTGGACAATTAAAGGCTTGACACTTTGAAAAATCAGAATATTTCTTGTTACTAGCTACATTTATGTGCAATATTGATGCGCAAGCTGAAAGCTTTTCACAAATTCCAGTAATATCAGATTCTTGTAGTCAACTCAGGAAAAAAAAAAAAAAAGATACCATTACATCGTTATGAAACTGTTATTCATTTATTCAAATCTAGGTTAGGTGTGCTTACCGAACATCATTACTCTGAGAGAGAAATTACAACTTGATACTTATTTTTTTTATTTTTGCCTTGTTGGGAGAATTGGATTGAATAAGAGATATAAACTCAATATTATTCCAGTGATTTAGTTAGACAGGACATCTGTTAAGTCTATTAGAAATATCAATATATAAAGTATATCGCCAAGTTGAATTAAATGGCTATTCCCAAATATGTGTATCAATTGTACCAGTAGTGACTTTTTCATTAAGAGGGACTTCTGTAAACAGTGATGTGGTAAGTAATTTCTCAAGTTACAAGTTGTATTATTTACTCACATGGTGAAATCTGCAGAGGAGTTGTTTTTTCTCTTCTTGCCCCTCTCTCACTTCAGTTTCAAGAACTAACATTTTTGTCTGAAGGGCTTGTTCTTTGTATGAGAGTTTTTCCAGTTCTTCAGCTATCTATAATATTGAGAGAAATGATGTATATATACTTTCACTCAAAGCTCAAATCAAATTACTTTGCTATACCTTAGTATTAATAGTTCTGTTTCCTATTCTGTCATCTAATACTTTAGTTATTTCCCATGCACAGAAATTAAACAAACCTGGGAAACTGTGGCTAAATTTGAAAGATGATTCAAATTGGAAAAAAATGTAATGTTATTGGGAGAGAGACACTTTTGTAACTCATTCGTAAGTTAAGCTGAACTTGTAATTTTTTCAAAATCAAATCAATATCCTCAAACAGCATTGAGAAAATTCAGATAGTTTATTTCAGCATGATTAATCTGAGACAGAAATTACAACTTCATACATAGTTTCAGATTAAACTTATATAATTGACTGCAATCTAAATTCCAACATTTCCTCTTCCGTTTGATTTACTTTTTGCATCCTTTCTACAAATAACATATCTCTGCTTAATATTGAAAGCGTGTGAAGTCTTCCTCTAAAATGAGAAGGATTTCAACACAAAAGTTCTTGTGGGCTACTGATTCCAAAGAAATTAAGAAAAAAAGGCAAGTTTAAGCTTTTATTCAGGAACTTTTTACCATATATGTGTGATTTAATATTAGCTGGCTAAAGCATTTTGTCACCAAAAAAATTACAGTGAAATGTTGATCCACTGAACTCCTTCATTAAATTTCAACAGAATCTAAATTCCTCAAAGAAGTTGATTTGTGCAATCCATATTTAAACATGCAGAAATTCCCAGCAACTTTTTTGTTTTGCTCCCTACATGCAAAGTCATCTTGTCTCATCTTTTCTTGTCAAGCACATCTGTTTTTAACACTATTTTAAAGAAAAAATGGCAAACAAGATGAAGAGATGTATTAAATCATCAATACCGTTTTTCTCCCTTCTGCCAAAGCAGATTCCAGTTGTCTGGTTAATCCATTATATTCTGCAATTTTCTCTTCAAGCTGCAATCTTCCACACTGAAGTCTCTCATCTTCTTTTCTGAGTTGACAAACAAGTTCTTCATTTTGAAATTCTATCTTTTCTAATTGCCTTTATGCAAAACAGATTAATGAGTTATAATTCACTACAGCAGGAAAGTGTAGGAATTAACATGTAGTTAATTTTTTTAAGAGTTACCTTTTGAGATCTTCATATTTCTTCTGAATGTTATGGCTTTCCTCTTCTAAGGAACTACTGACCACGGAAGTTACATGGTCTTTCACCTGTGAAAATGACAATTTGTTTCTACTTAAATAGACTTATATATAGGATATTACAAAGTAAAGTAAGCTTGCCTATTAAAATCCAATCAAACAACTCAGCTGTAATTTCAGGTAAACACCATATTGTACTCAAGTAAACATTATCTTGTATTTAAAACCAATAAAATACAGCCGAAGTAGCAGATTAAAACTTTATGTCAACAATTTAAGACTGGAAACCTGCTATGTAACAAAGTGAAGTCCTAACAAAACCCATATACTACTCATGCAGCCTTGCATACTAGGAGTTGGTGGAGTCTACCTCCTTGTGAACTTTGACTCTTAAGCTTTAGATTCCAGCAAAAATAAATTTGCTCTCACTGCAGTCACAGGAAGAATAAAAATAACATCACATATATATACAGTTATCAAAGAACTACAGTATAGCACTGGCAAAGAAAGCTGTGGATATCAAAAAAAAACAACCAAGTTCATAAAAAGAGGTGTATCAGCAGCAGAAGCTGAAGAAAGCAAGAAGCCAAACTGTCTTCCCCCGCCCGGAATCCAGACTGACAAATCTTTATGTTTTCTTTTAAATTTCATAACAGTAGTGAAAAGATTATAGTTCTTTCTGTCATCCATCAATAGCACAGTAACAATGAAGAGCCACATCACCAGCCTGCTGGCATCACTACTTCAGGGGCAACCTCCATCATTCACTGGACTACTTCAAGCTGTTCTATCCAGAAATTTGAGCTTATCTGTATGATTTTGTTTATGTGAATTATGGGCTGTTCAGCTAGCAGACTGGTAGTAGCAGAAACCTCCAGCAGAGGGGTAGTGAACTGATGTCCAGTTGAACCCAGAAGAGGGCTTCTGCTTATGGTCCAGTTACTTCAAAAGGAATTTTCCTAAATGCTCATCATACGCTCAAGGGTCAGAATCTCTAAAGGACATTATCAGGGTTTAATGCTGAAATTTAACTGCTGTTTCATCAAATTATTGATTGTATTCCTAATTACTTCACTGTATTTAAGATTTTTTTGCATTTATTCACGTAAACTTGTAGTTAGACCAAAATTATATGTATTATTTTATACATACACCCCAAAACCAATTGTTTAAGTACTTTGATAAATGAAGATGGATTTATAAGCTTATAAGCATTCCTGGAAGGAGTATTTAAAATGATACAAACAAGAATAACATTCAAGATTTGATGCTGTAAAGATCATCTTGACAAAAAAATTTAAAACAAAATCAAGAGCTTTTTATACGCCTATAAAGACTATAGGGACACATAGACTCACTGTGTTTCCGACGAAACTTTCCCACTAACTCAGGCAGATTAAGCCCCTTTCCCACCTTGATTCAAACACCATTGCCATTCATGCTAGCAGAGCATACACAAAAAAATAAGAGAGAAAAGAGAGCAATACAAAATCGCAAACTTAGCCCTGCCATTGAAACAGCTGTCACAGAAAAACACCTGAGGAATATTCATATTCAGGCTTAAGAGAAAATACAAGCAGTAGTGCTAAAATACTGCTAAAAATAGTAAGGTTCCTATTAAAGCATATTTTAAAAAATATTTTCTTGACCAATAAAATGTAGTCATTGAAATATTAAAGCTATATATCATCAACAATAAAATGTATGACTATTTATCTGAGCAAATATTATCTGGCACATGGATCCTTTCCCAGGACATACGCGTTTCCTAATATTCTTGCTGCTTTCCCTCAGCTGCTTTCAGTAAGTCACAAACATGCTCTAACTCCTTTAACTCAGCCTCCATTCCATCCCTTACCTGCACAGTAGCATCACAGGAGAAAAAAGTAAATGTAAAGCCACAAATTCTTTGTTGTAATACTTAATGGCTTTCCATGTAAGTAATAAATCTGAAATTCTACACAAGTTGCATAATATCACCTATTTTATAAAATATTGACAAAGTTACAAGTTCACCACTGGAGAAATTTCCATCTCTGACTATATATCCCTGTAACTCAGTAATACTCACTATGACCAGTTACAGAACTACGCCAGTGTTAGCAGTTCAATATGCCATACCCAAATTTTGATTTTATTTTTATTGCAGTATATTTTGGGAGATGGCATACAGACATGCTAAGAAGTAACAGGAAAAATTATGACCTAACTATTTCAGTATTTGAAAGTAGGCAGCACCTAATGCCATCTGAAGCCGCCTACAATGTTGTGCAAATATTATTTATGAGATCAGAAAATGTTTTTCTCCACTCTGCTGCTCAATCACGGAAAAATAAAGTTAGTATGAAATAAAATGAACTTCTAAGACACTTTCCTGTGATGACTAATTCTGTTCTCTAAACCAGAACATTGCAGGCAATGTAAAGCTTGTCTCTACCTCAGTTTTGTCACTTAAAAGAATACATATTTTGGTAAGCTGTGAACTGAGGAAAATGATTTTTCTACCAGTTTTGTGTTGTTTTATGATGCTTAAGAATGTGCTAACAGTATTCAGCTTCATCTGAGGAAAAAATTAAAACTAATCTCTATGGATTCTCTGTTTTAACTGCTAGTTAAAAGAAACAAACCAGTCTTACAGTAGATGTGCTTCCCTAAACAACTTCCACAGCTGTTCTGTTGAAAGTTTTAGTTTTAAAATAATCCATAACAAAACTACATTTTAAAACATGATAAAAGAATTCTCAGATTCTAAACTAGCAGCCCAAGTCCTTAGTCATTACTCTAGGAATCATTTCTCACCTGTTCGCAATTGTGCAGTATCCAAAAAAAGCACCAGCTCATAAGTAAGAGCCAGTAAAATATTTAGTGAATTTTAAAAAGATTTTGTACATAGAAAAAGACAAAAGAGCCAGTACTTTGTGACTTCTAATAAATGGATCACAATAATGTAGGAAAGATCAAAGTCCTACATTATTGTTTGGAAACATGCTTTATACCGCAAAACTTACTTTATCTACTTCTGAGCCTTTGTTTTCTCTTATTCTTTTGTTTTCATTCAAGACGATTTCATATCTGACTTTCAATTCTTCTACTGCTGTTTGTAATTTTTGTACCTAGGATAACATATATTTTTCACATATATTTCCAAAGTGTTTCTTTTAAATATAGAAAGGATAAAATCATTAGTATGAAGCATAAAGGAAAACCTTTGATTTCTAAATAGAATCTCAGTATTTGTCATTACATGAAGTTATTTACATTCATTATCCTACTCACCACAGCAAATATAAAAGAGTAACCAGGTAAAGAGCTCTCTGATGCCAACATTTTGTTTTCAATAACGGAGAATGAGCCACAGTTGTGCTACAGAAGCAGCCAGCATGACTCACCCTTCTCTTCCCCAGATAACAAGTATCTGACAGTCCCCACCTGGAGTCACCACAGCTACAAGCTAGGGAATTTCATCTACTTATTGCTTAAGGTCCGGCTGTTCTTGGGAACTACATCTCCTATCTTAAATCTGGCAACAACTGTGGTGGCGCATTTCAAAGACAAGGCACAATGTACTTAGATTTTGCATCATGTTTTTTCTCTAGTCAATGATTTTAAAAAACAGGTAAATCAAGATAGTCAGTGATAATCGTGTCAATACTATAGCAGAAATATCTAGAACTTGGAATCAATGTTCTAAAATGTCTTTTCTGAGAATAAAGTCAAATACAAAAAAAAAGGAATTGAAAAAAAGCCCAATTTAAGTCTGATTTTTCTTTTTTGCTGGTATTTTGAATGCACAGCTACCTATTGTAAATAAAAAGACTCTCACAATAGCACTTGATTTACTATTCTTAGGAACGTGGAAATAAAGATATGACCAAGGGAGGTAAAATATTATTGGATATATCCACTAAAGACATCAGATTCCAATTTTACTTTTTAAGTACAGCTTACGGGGTTGCCAACTTGGTTTTTAGGAAGGAAATCTTTTCTAAGTAAGCATGCAGTTAGCTCTGATGGCTTCAGTGAGCTTCAACTGGGCTTTGCACCATTCGGTAAGGATTATCTGTACTAGTAATAGTGTGGAGACCATTCTCGGCTATGGTTTATAACGGCAGTCTCTTCTGTCATCCTGAACATTATCACTATCACAATCACCATGAAAACAAATCTGTTTTATTGCAAACAAAACCTTAATAATTTCCCCAATACTGCTTACAAATTTAAAAACCACACTTGGACATTTCATATATGGTAGTCACCTGGGTTTTATACTGTTCAACAAGGTGTTCCTGCAGCTTTGTCTTTTCTTGCAGATTTAGCAGCTCATTTTCAACAGAAACAGTACTGTTTTCCAGTGTAACAAGGGAAGCCTTGATTATAACATGGAAAATATAAAAATGGTAAGAGTGTAACTAAAACAATACAATCTACAATACGATGTTATTAGCAAGTGACCTGCAGGCATTAAAAAGAGTGGCACAATTATTTATCCTGTCAAATGAAAATGATAGCCCACAGTTTATTTGTCAGCTCATGAGAACAATTACTTTGGAGGATAAATACAATACAAAACCTGTAAATCCCTCAAAAATTCAAGTTAATAACTGAGTTATTCAAGTTAATAAATTCAGTTCTTTGGTTTGAAAGCAAGCTTTACAAATGTAAAAGTACAATTTCTAGTTAAACAATTTTGTAGCTACTGACAGTAAAATAAATGGCATCCTGGTTAAGCAGATGGATGATTAGACAACTCTGTTTCTAGCTTTGCCATAGATTTCCACTGATAAATTTTCAGTGTCAAATCTTCATTTACTGTAAAAAAATGGATTTCAAAATTTATTCTACAGGTTTTGGATGTCTACATGGAAGGCCCAAAGGGAGCTAATGTGTTTACTTCATTAATATATCTGAAATCCAAAGACATTCAACAATAACTTACAGTGATCTTACCTTTAATTTTTCATTTTCAAGGTAAATCTTATAATTTTCAGAATTAACAGAATTTAGCTTTCCAAGAATTTCCTCATCTGAGCTTCTTCTCCATTCCTCCTTTGTTTTCAGGTCTTCCAAAAGGTTTGTGATCTGTCTTGTATAGATAGGCAAGAGCTTCTGTATAATAGACAGTGCTTCCAAAACTCTTACTATGAATTGTACCTTAACACATCTTAATCGTTTTGCTTATTTTATTTTTTTTTTTAAAGGAAGAATTCATTTACGTATCCCAGGAAAGCAGTATCTATTGAAATAAGAAACTATCCAAAAGAGTGGTCCACCAAGACATTTGTCCTAGTTCAGTTATAAATAAATTCGTTATCTAAAACACCCAAGCATACTTCCAAGGCAACCATACATAAACGTACTGTACAAAATAGAATGCTATTAAATTTATAGAGTCTATGAGATAATGTCCTATAGCTAGTTTAGGAATAGTACTTTCCATTATTAAAAGCAACAAATTGTGCTATGCCTCACCATTTGCTTTTCATGCGAATGAAGTTACACAGTTTTGCTGTTAAGTCATACACTGCCTAATAGAACAAGTCTTGCTGGAATGGTACATTTCATGCAAAGAGTTTTATTTCTAGCTAAAATAAACCCGACAAAAAAACAGCTGGAAGTAGGATGAGTACTTGATGGAACTAAATGATTCTCTTTTCTTATTATTTCCTAGATGCCTCCTCATATACACTGGACTAATAGTGAGCCAGACATATTTCTGGACTGACATCATGTACCCGCACTCCTGTGAATTTTAAAATAAGCCGAAAATATATTTAGAAACATCAGGTTTTCTGAAACAAAAAACAGAGTCAAGCCAATTGAGCTTTTACATGTCTGAGCATGAACCAAGTTCTTTGTAAAAAAACCCATTCTGCCTTAGATCTAGCATAATGGCACCTACCAGTTTCTTTTTCTTGTTTGAATTATAATCCGTCTTTCTACCAGCAGAAAGGTAAAAGGGTATTTGTTGCTGTCTGCCAAAGAAAATGGCATATCCTTCACGTACATTAACATTTGACTGCATAATTTGAATAAGATTGTAAAATTTTGACAAGAATAAACTGTTCAAATATGCATCTGAGAGGATCTAAGTGGTTCTGCGGAAGCAGCATAGTAGCTACAGGCAAGTTCAAGCTAATTGGAAGTATGCAGGGTAAAGAATATGTTCCTTATTTGTATGGGGGAAAGAAGTTTTTTTAAATATTGTGAAATGCAGCAGAGACAAGACTAAAAATCTTAAATTTGTTCTGGTTTCCAACTTCTACATTCGGTTCAGAACTGTAACATACAAATACATAAGCTTGTTGACATTGTCAACATTGAGTACTAGGCTACTAAACATCAACACTGTGTAAATACAGAAACAAAGAAAATAGATCAACAGTTTAACTTACTTCTTAAGATCTTCTATTTGAATTTCTAATGTTGTCTTCTCTTCAACCATTCTATCATGCTGCTTTTTCCAGACATCAGAAGCTGACAGTATCTCAGACAGTTTGACTTCCTGGAGGATACAGGAATTACAAATTACGTAATGCCACTGTAAAATGACAGATAATTCTACAAATTTTTCCAAACACAAGAGCCATTTAGTATAAGAAGGCTTTATTGGATGTCCCTAGTACAAAGCAATGCAAATTTTGTCTTGTCTCAAAAGAAAATAAATAAAACCACTCACATTAAAAAAAATTAACATCTTAGTACAGACTTCCTTTCAAGACAAAGACATGGTTAAACACTGGCACTATACATCAACCATAGAATATAATAATATTTCAAAATTTAAGATTAAAATCTTTTCTTACAACAAAAATATTTGCGTCCAATACATCTCTACTACCTATAAATTACAGAAGCTAATAAAAAAAATAAAATTCTGCCAAAATATAAGAATAGAGAATAATAACTAGGTAAGAAATGTAAAATTAGGTAAAGTCCCTCAAAGAAGTATGGATAATTAACCAGCACATGCTATCTTGAAAGTACCAGGTCTTCAATGAGGAAAGAAAATAAGTGTGACAACAAAATATCAAAGTTCAGAAGTTAGTTGCCATCCCTTGTACTGCTCATTGTACTTAAAGATCCACTGCTGTCTTCTCACAAAGATCAACAAAAATAAAAAACATTAATCGTTTCCTGGTATATTAACTGGAAAAATATGGCTTTAATACTGACACATCCAAAATGATGGCAACATATCTAAGACTATGAAAACATACTTTTGTTTAAAAATCTAAATCAGGCAATGAAGATTTTAGCACAGTTCTGATCCACCTGGTCTTTGTCAACAATTACACACTATAGCGATATACTAGGCAAGAATATAAGGAACAATTTGAATTAAGGAAGTTTTGTACTTGGATTTTAAAAGGTTCAGACCAAGCAGCTTGAAAGTATCCATATAGATATCATACACAGGTAAATAAAGAAAACAAAGACTTCAAACCCTAGTCATGGTTTCTCAGTACACCGTACTTCTGCGTCAGTCAGTCTACATCCACAACCATCTAACAGGAAAGTCAGTAGATGTGTAACTGAAAACTCATCAAACTCCTCTTACTACAGTTTGAAGTGTACAACCTCAGGGCTTAAGACATTCACTAAATTTTAACAAAACAAAGGCAGTGTGTGTAGTGACAGTTTGCATGTCACATAGAACAACTTATTCCTTAATCAAGGGGCAAAAAAAAATGAGAGATACAAACATGGCATGACCAACCAACTTTTCCTATTTTCTACAGGTGAAAGTGTCCCAATTGTTCAATTTAAAATAATACAGCACAACATTGCCCACAGTATTGTTGTAAGTCACTCACACGTTCTCTTATTCTGGAGGTTAAATTTTCTACAGCTGCTTCAAAGCCTTCAGCTCTTTGTTTCTGGGACCTGATTGCCTTTTTCAGAGCAGTCTTCTTTTGCTCACTTCTTTTCCTCAAGGCTGACATCTGGTGCTTGTATTTACCAACTTGAAGTTTCCACTCTGCTGTTTTCTTTTCTAGAGTCTGTAGCATAATAACATCAACTCTTTTCAAATTCTATACCTTACAGACCTATTTGTGACATAACATATATAGGAATACCAATTACATTTATAATCTGTTTCCATAATGTCTTTGTATCTCAAATCTTGTGATTGAAACAAGGAGCTAGCCAAGATATGTACAGCAGCAAGCAAGACAAAATACACATTGGGAAACTCATTACAAAGCTGATCAAGAGAAGAAGTCAAGGAGGTGTAGAAGCAGGCAGGAGAAGGGAGGAAGACAGCAGGCTAACTGTCACTGTGTGCTCTTGGAAATGAATGCAGAATTTCAATGTAGAAGGCATGGCCTGGATGTTAAACCCATTTATGAGGAGAAAAATAAAAGTGATTTCATCGTCCCTAGTGACTGATTTCTGAATGATGCTACTAGCGATACTCACTGACGTAGTAGTAGTCTGTGCTGTGAATCTATAGTGAGTACACGCATAAGTAGGGCTGGAAATCAGTAAAACTGCATACAAAATTTGAATATGAAAGTTATAATATTAGATTTGATTTTCTTAGTCAAAAAGCTAGGAGAGGCTAAAGTCTTTTTTTGGATATATGTAGTACAATATGGTCTGTATTTAGACAACAATATAGTATTTTTTTGCAAGATCTCTGATATTTCCCCAGGCATATAATGGTCCTACTCTATTAATTGAACAGATTTGTTTAGTGAAGAAACTATTTTTTACAGAAAATTGTGTTTTGTGTTCAATGGATGGTGAAGCAGCAAATGCAAAAAGAAAAGATTAAGCATTGTCTTGCCCGCAACAAGCAATTGTTTAAAGACAATTGAAACAAGCTATGATAAAGCTTAAACCGTGGTGGAAAATCACCCATTGTAAGGACAACTTACAATTTCCTGAGTGCCTGATTTTGCAGCACTCAGAAAATAAAATACATTTGCATTAAATGTATTTTAAGTACATGTAAAAAGCCCTTGGCATTAAATGTATTTTTAATGCATTTAATTATATTATCAAATGTGTACAATGCAATTGAGATGAGAGCTGGGTTCTACAACCATCATTATATTACCTTTCCTATTGTTGTTAGTATTTCTGACTAACTACATTTTTACATCTCTCTGATGGAAAGAGTGCACTGAGCCCATCCAATCCAGAAAGCTGACCTCTCTAACTTCTTGACTTTTGTATCTTTCAGCTATATATCACTTGTTATTTAGATATGAATGGAAAAAGAGACCAGACACTAAATCAGTACAAGAGGACATACAATAAAAGTAGTACCAAACTCTCCTTCAAGGAGAATCTCAGATGTAGCCACTTTGAAGGTGCTACAGCTTATCAAAAACAGGACTGGGTTATCCATAGACAACTAGTTGCATAAAGACAAGTGCAAGTTCCATTCATATCATATTACTCTTCTGCCAATGTAAGCAGGCTAGCAGTGTAAAATTTATTTCAAGTCACTGATAAATATCGTAACTGTGAGAATGATTAAGGCATTTGTTTCCTACATTTGAGTGGAGATCTGACACTTAATTACATTCCACATGAATCAAGACCAGAATGACATGCCATTTACTTACTATATTAATGTGCCAGCCTTATCCAAGATACTAATTGCCGGTTGCTATAAAATACACATATTAGAGGATATCTGTCAGTACAGGTCCTGCTAATGGTCCCAAAACTTTTCCTCAATCAATGCAAAATGAATGTGGTTTTCTATGTGAATTATGGTCTCAGGTATTGGGACTCATCAAAAAGAAAAAGTGCTACGACAAAATGATAAAACTCCCAAAATATGTAGGAAGATGTTTTCATATATATGCCTCTAAGGCATTTAATAAACAAAAATGTGACTTGGCAAGGGTGGGGTGCACAGTGGAAGAACATCTTCAACAAGTAGAGCAAATAGAAAAACTGAGTCTATGTATGGATTTCAATATATATAACTGTTGTTACAAGCAAACAACTGTCATCCCCTGTTGTAACCGCAGGAGGTCACAATCACACTAAGAATAAGTGCTTTGGGCATTTTCAGTGGTTAAGGTAAATTTAACTGGACAAGGTATTTCATAAGGGTAATGCTAAGCTTCCACAAGATTTTGCCCAGATATTAATAATACCATCACCAGGATTGAAGCTGACTTGAGCTATTTTTGAAGATCAAACAAACAAAACTTTTAAATAAAGATTGAATGAAAATACAGTTGCATATCAAGTTATTTTATCTAATGAAATTATTGTTGGAATTCTATAATTGTACTAGGTAGAACAAGAAAGCAATTTTTATTCAGAAGAAAACATGAGGTATTTATACAGACGCAGACATACATGACTTTCTTTGAAATTGAGTCGCTATACATGCCTTAACAACTTAAATGATACAATTAATAAGGGATTTATGCTACTAAAAAAAAATTGGAAATTAGAAATACATTATTTTTTTAGCCAATGTTTTCTCATTCATGCCTATTTTCTTGACAAGTTTGGAATACTGAAATCTGAAGCTACATACAGCTCCAGCCTTTGACACATGACTTCTTCCTTGCCTTGTTCTAAAGCCCGTAACTGATGCAAATATCCAAATTTACATCTTGTTTTTTAGAACAGAAAACAGAAATCATTCCACTTGCCTTTAACAAAGTGAAGTTAGGCATTCTTAAGTGTTCTTAACAAACACTCTTAAGTGTTTCTCTTTCAGTCACTATTAAGAGGTTTATTGATTCTTCACAGTCAATTAAAAGAAACAGGTGGGGATTCATCACTCTTGTCTTACAACAGAAAATCACCCTGGGGACTTGCCTAGCTATCTCTACTGGCTATACGGAGACTGCCTCAGGGTTGGTATCTATCTTCTAGGTATCACAGTTAGGTCAGTGCAAACACCCCTATGTGTGCTTAACTTCTCTTCAGCAGAGCTGTTAGTATGCACAAGTTGAGAAAAGATGAAAAAAAACACCTTGCGATTAAGACAATATGATCAGGCAGACTGCGCAAAATAATTTTTACTATTTGCAATTTTTCTTTTACCAAGTGTTTGATTTCAAGTGATACTTTAAGATTTAACTCTCACATCTGAATTAAAGTCTGACCACAATAAGGTTTGCTAATTTTTTTCAAATAAACTGAAACACAAGTAAAAACTTACTGACCTGTATTTTCACTTTTAATTCATCATTTTCCACTTCTTTTCTTTGAATCTGACACTGTAGGTGAGCTTGTACTGCCTTGACTGATCTTGACAGGTGGTCTTCTTTCTGTACATTGACCTAAGAAAGAGAAATAAACACAAACCTATTGGTCTATGGAGATAGGCCATATGATGCTATCTATAGTCTTTCTACCTCACTATAGTTTCTAAATGACATTTGAATGTCCTCAAAAGCTGGAAAAGACAAATCATGCTCTACAAATATATTCACAAGCAGTAACTTTTCACTAATGTTATTAATGTTAAACAGAAATTGCAAACTTGAAAGAATGTATGTATAATTGATGCCTCATATTTAATCTCAGTAGTATGAACAAGGCCCGGAATCCTGGGGTGTATTAGAAGGGGTGTGGTTAGTAGGTCAAAAGAGGTTCTCCTCCCCCTCTACTCTGCCCTGGAGAGACCGCATCTGGAATATTGTGTCCAGTTCTGGGCCCCATAGTTCAAGAAGGATGGGGAACTGATTGAAGAGTCCAGCACAGAGCCACAAAGATGACTAAGGGAATGGAATATCTCCCTTATGAGGAAAGGCTGATGGAGCTGGGTCTCTAGCTTGGAGGAGACTGAGGAGTGATCTCATTAATGCTTATAAATACATAAAGGACGAATGTCAGAATGATGGAGCCAGGCTCTTCTCAGTGATGCCCAATGATATGACAAGCAGCAGTGGGTGAAAGCTGGAGCATAGGAGGTTCCAGGTAAATGTAAGGAAGAACTTTTTCACAGTGAGGGTGACAGAGCACTGGAACAGGCTGCCCAGAGGAGTTGTGGAGTCTCCTTCTCTGAAGACATTCAAAACCTGCCTGGATGCACTCCTGTGTGACCTGCTCTAGGTTCCTGCACTGTCAGGGGGGTTGGACTAGATGATTTTTCAAGGTCCCTTCCAGCCCCTAACATTCTATGATTCTGTGAAGCACAGACAAACCACAAGGAGTTACAAAAATCCAAGTACACCATTATCCCTTTAAAGGTTTGGCTAAGACTACTGTGTCCCCACATTAACAGTGACCCATACTGCACTGCATACGTGTAAGGTGCACTTCAGGAATACAAGTACTGTAACACAGATTGCTAGAATACCGGTAAAATAATTTTGGGACTTTTATAGTACCTGCTTATACAGGACAGACAATTCATCTCTTCCTATGTTGGTTTCTGCACTCAGGGCCCTCACTTGGTTCAGAGGATGAATCAGGTCCTGTCAGCCTTTGATGATATTAGCTCTGTCAGTACTACCTTTCCCTATCCATCGAGCTCAGAGAGTCACGGAAACTAACTGTGAACAGCACCTGTTTAGATTTCTCTGTACTACTCCATGAAAAGTATTTTTTCTAGAACTATTGCAAATTTGTAAGTGAGAAGCCAAAAGCCATTAGTCTAGATGTATGCCCATCCCTGAGCCATGGGACACTGGTGTTAAGGAAAACCTGTATTCTTAATAGGCTTGGATACAGTTTTGATGGTTTTAAGATATTTCTGCAGCAAACATCTTTCAGGGTTTTCCTTTTTATTTTCATAGATCTTTGAAATAATTACTTTTCTCAAAATTTAGAATTTGTAATTAAGGATCTAGTACATTGGGAGAAAATGTTCATTCCAACAGAACTGGTCACTCACTTTTTCAAGCTGAAGCCTAGATGAAAGCTCTTTAACATGTTTCTCCCTTTCAAGTATTTTTCTCCTGAGATTCTTCAAGGAAAAAAAATAACAACAAAAAAAAATTAATGTCTGTACACAACAATGCAACAGTAATGCACACTGATGAACATTTCATCTGTAAAACTATGGTTCCATTTTGTGATGATAAAGCCAAATACTCCCACTTTGCTACTGTCACTTGAAATCCCATGATGTAGCCATTTTCAGGTGTACAGCACAGAATAAAAAGAGACAGATAATTTAGTTTACTTACAGTATTTAGGGTTTCATTGTCACTTAACTTCTGCATCAAAGTGTCAATGTTTTTACTGCTTAACTGCAAGACAGAAGCAGGCATTGTTAAAAAAATTATTCTGATTATAAATGATCTAGCATTTTTTCAATGGTTTTGAATTTTGTGCATATAATATGCTACATTGTCAAATTTGATACCTATGAAAATAAAAGCTCACATACACATGACCTACTTAGAGTTGGTGATTTGAACCCCAAAGATCCAATTTATTTTGTACATAGAAATTTGTAGCTGAAGAAAACAAACTAGGGTCATTTCACACACAAATTTGTTTTGTTTCTTTTATTTTAGCTAAAAGGACTCTAAATACCATAAATACTTGTGTTATTTAAACACATAGTTAAATAATGAAAGCATTTGTACAACTTGTAATATTTTAAAGATTAGTATTAAGTATTAAAGTCTTTCAGGAACTTCAGTCAGATGGGAGAATTTGAAGATTGAACCAGAAAGCATAGGCTTGAAGATCACAAAAACCAACCTACAATAACTGTTACCACAAATCCAAAAGAATTTATGTGCCTATAATACTGTCGACTAAACTTCTCATTTTAAAATGTCTGATCTTGGGGGTGGGCTAACTTTCCACTTGAAAAAAAACTAGACTTGTGGGACTTTCAGATTGTAAATCCTAAATATTTTTAATTTCACTACTGAAAGGATAAACCCACTGCCTCAAGGTCATCCTTTGTCATCCCAAGTTTTACTACGACTCCTTGCAAAGCAATCATCTCATCCTGGCCTTCACGTAATTCCTCAGAATGTTCTGTAATCCTGATCTTATGTTTATCTGCAAAGTCAGTAACTGGATCCCAATTCTGCATCCAGGTTTCCACTTCTGCATGCACTGCAAACTTACATTGTATTCAGTAGTTGTCCTATCCTTTCTTGACTACAGAGTCAGATTTGCTATCAGCAAAGAGCTAATATAGAAACAGGAATGGGGTTTTGTGACCCTGCAGAATTTTATCAGCAAAACCAGAAGTGCTTAAAAGACTTCCCAGAATTGAGAAGTGACCAGAAACCCAAATTACTCATATCATCCTTCCATTCTCAGGAAATTGTCTTCCCCACAGTTCTCTATGGACTTTCTCTCTAACAATCCACAAAAAGCTTCATGCTGTAAGACAGCTAACATTGCCTAAGAAAACCTGAAAATAAAAAATACTAACTTTAAAAAAAATATATATCAGAATAGACACCCATCTCTGTTAGCTTGCAAGAACAAAAGGTTAGCTTTATGACTTCCAAAATAAAGCCAAGAAAGTCAGCAATGAGAAATCACATTTGATTTTAAAAGAAACCTACTTTCTTCACTTCATCAGGCTTCTGTGCGAGTTCCATACTGTTAAATAGGAATTTATTGTGATCCACCTACTATTTTAATATACATAGCCCACAAAATTCCTTCCAACTTTGCAGGTACTTTCTAACAAAAAAACCTGTTAGTTTAAGACTCGTGTAAGAAACATACATTGCATTAATTCTATATTTATGCCTTACATGTTTTCTTACTCTGTCAGATTCTTTGCTTAGATCAGTAAAATATTTTTCATCTTCAGTGGCTTTTTTAGTCCTTTTAATCCTTTTTATACAGCTTAATCACTGAACCTGCTTCTCCAGGTGACACACACATTTTTCCCCAGTACAGCATTCATTATTATGTAACATTTGGTACCACTCACAGCTAGGATGCTGATCTTACTAATTCAAAGATATCAACACAAAACAGGTCAGCTCTGCAGGAGAGTAACTTTGGAGAAATTTTAAAATTCAAAGAAATCTTTCACTTACATCTTCCAAAAAGGGTAAAAGCATGTGATATTACAGGATGTATTCTCTAACTGATTGCTTACAGAACACACCTAATCTGCAAGGCAAAGGTAAACAGTTTACTTCCAGTGAAGCTGGAAGCCAAGTCCTGCTCAGGCGCTGATGTGTTTCACAGAAGAGTTCTTCCAATCTGGAAGCAGCAATGGCTTTTCTCCTTTCCCAGTTTGGAAAAGTTTCTCACCAGGAAGGACTGCACAGGATCATGATGTGGCCCGTGTCATGGCAAGTCCAGAGCACTGTATCAGTGCCTCCCACCTAAACAAATCCCATTCCCCCCGACTTCCTCATCAAGGACCAGGAACCCGTCATCACCCTCACTCCCTTTTCCAAATACCTCTCACCTGCCTCTACCCTTGCACTCCAGCATGAATGATGCTCTCACCAAGCACAAAGTTATCTGTTTGCTCAGTGCTTCACTGACTTGCTCATTATTTTCCAGAAGTGGATCGTCTTGGCTTCTCCTCCCACCAGGACTCATTTCTCCTGCTTTCAGCCTGTGCCAGGTGCATCTCCACTAAAAGGACTTGTCAGAGCAAGAGTTAAAATTCTTATACCCATATCTCCTTAGTATAATTGAGAAAATGAGTAACAGAATTTGGGAAGTTCCTAACTAAAAAAATCACATCCTCACAGAATGAGAATGTAGACGGCTCTGCTTCCAACTGTTGCCACAAGGCAAATAACTACACTCCAAAAGTCTAATGTTTTTTTATTTTATATATATATTTATGTGTCTTGCTTTATAGGCTTACATTTTCTGGCAGATCTTAACTTGTGTAACACAGTGCAGATGTCTATAGCTTTTTCTTGGTTATATAACCAGAACTAAGTTCTTGAATTTAATTCACTTCCTGTGAAAACAGCATTTTGGAAGATTAAACATCGTGTTTCATTTATCACAGCCCATTTATGTAAAAGGAAAAGAACAAATAAGAATTTTTCCATAGTTTTGGTACACCATTTTTATGTCCAGCACCCTTACTCATTTTTTTGAAACATCACCTATTTCTCATCTGTAGCCTGGAAGTGTGCTTTGAAATATGTTTAGAATCTTGTTAACAAAATAAGTATAATGAAAAAAAATCAAGCGTAATGGGAACAGAACAAACTTGCCTCAGTAGCAGAAGGCAGAAGACATTTTTCCTGGAGATCCAAGTCCAATAAAGGAGCAGTACAGTGAGGTGCAGGTAAAGACAAGGACGATTGCGACGATGACAACATTTTGTTTTTCCACTGTATAACAAGACAGAATATGTTGACATATATTGGTGTTCTGTAAATCAGCAACTGAAACATCGTTGCTCCATCACTTGCCTGTGTTCAAGACCAGATTGGATGGGGCCTCGTGCAACCTGCACTAGTGGGAGGTGTCTCTGCCCACGGCAGGGCAGTTGGAAACAGATCATCTTTAAGGACACTTCCAACCCAAACGATTCCATGATTCTATCCCAGGTCATTCCCACTAGAAAATACAGCATACTAGACCAAGTAACTCCAGTCTCACCACAGACTTAACGCTGTTAATGAATCTGAAATCTTGCACACATATTCATAATTTGCAATCACTTAAGCAGCACTGAATTCACACAATCGGTGCACAGAAATCAAATCCCTCAACAGAAAACTGAATACACACGAATGACGGAGTAAAACTCGCCGCTACAGTTTCCGGCTTCCCCGTTCCCGGTGCCTGGGGTGAGGAGCAGGGGCACAGGCCACCCACCGGCGGCCCCCACTCGGGCCTGCCTGGGGCCCTCTTCCCCCTCCCCTCGTCAGACCCCCCTGCACCCGCCTGCCAGCGGCTCCTGCCCCCGA
>VWZK01010117.1:70987-138183 GCA_013396935.1 Baryphthengus martii | reverse complement strand
CGGCCGGGAGGGGCCGTGTTGGCGGCCGGGCCTGCCGCGGGCTTCCAGCTCTGAGGGAGCGCCAAGCTGGGCTGCGTTGGTCGAGGGGTGAGCCTCTGGCCTGGCCGGGCAACGATGTGTTGCTGTGAGGTGCCTCTTTCTCAAGCTAGACCCTTCTCCCGTCTTTGCTCTTCGAGCCCCGGTCTTGGCAGGACCCGGGGATTTCGTCCAGACTGATTGCGAAACAGCGGCGGGGGGCTGGTGGGGGGAGGCTGAGGCCGCCCAAGGTCAGCCCAGGCAAAGAGGGGAGAAGGCGCCTGGGTTTGGGGGACGAGTTGAACAGGCATCAGCTACGCGGAGATATGGTCGGACTTGTGCGTGGAAAGGACAAAGGTGTGTCTCGCCTGAAATAAACTGTTGTTTTTACAGGCTGCTAATAATATATCCTACTGCCTGATCGGTAAAATTCGCTGTGACACGTGAAAGTATCTGATTGCTTATGCTTTTGGGTTTTGTTTGAGCTTTAATAGCGTTTTTAAGCTTTTTTGATAGCTTATTGTTTCTGAATCTATCTTCCCCTTTCTTCGCGCTAAGGGCACTATAATTGGCTTTTGTTCCTTAGCTGTTGTCTAGAGCCATAATCTCCTTTCTTTATATAATCAAACCTGAACAGATTTCCTGTAGGGAGGTGGACATCCGTGCAGTGTGCAGTAAATCCACTTTGGTTTCTCATGGGTTCTTGCTGGGTCACAGACAGGTTTGGAATGTGGTTAAAGGTGTTATCTGCTCTGATCAGTCTGATGTATTGCCCTAAATCTCAATATTCAAGCAGAACCAATGATCAGCAGCACCACAGAGCTCTGAAAATGCAAACTCGTCAGAAAACATTGCTGTTCAAATTTAAATGAACTTAAAGCAGTCGTTGTGTCTTTTCTTTGTGATGGAGGTCTTTCCATACATGCTTTTTTTTTTTCCTTCCCTCTTCTCTCTGTTGGCTTCTTCCAAGTCTGCAAGTTTCCCAGACCATCTCTTCCTTTCTAGCCTCCACTCCTTTTCATTTTCATGCTGGACAAGGGAGAAAAAAGAGATGCAGTTCACCCTTCATTGTAAGATCCTGTGATGGGACCTTGTGATTTCATCTCTTTTATCTTGACTTTTTACATTTAAATCAGCTTAGTGCAGTAAATCTAATGTAGGTTTTTGCAGTCTGTCATGGTTTAAAGGTGGTGTGAACTCTCTTTTACTCCAGTATGCCCCATCTGCATTGTTGCTTTATATCTGAATAGCTACATTAGTTATCTGCTTAATCTAAACTAAAATTTGGTGGAAATATGGAAGTTGTAATTTTGCTCTACCAGCTGCCACTTTCCCCTAAAATGAGAAGTTTAATGAAGCCATCGAGGGGGAGGAGCAACGCCCTAACATGTTCTTATAAACTGAGTAACTTGTGTTCTGTGTACTACTGTTGCTTCCCCTGGTTTTGGTTTGTTTGTGTTTTTTTAAGTTGCTATGTAAGGCTTACAGATAATATTAAGGGGTAATAATTTTGTGGATTTTTTTTTTTTTAATCCTCTGGCTGTAGATTTTTCCATTAAACATTACAGTTCTGTATATTAAGTTAAACTTATGTTGAGGCACCACTGGATGACCTGATATGATTGGACACTAGTTGCATAAAATGTTATGTAGAAAAAACACTTGGAATGTCCACTTCAACTTAGAAGATGATAGATGTTTTTTTAGTGCTTCACAGAGTTTTAAGTTACAAAGGGATTAGGACTGTTTTACCCATAACCACCTGATATTCATGTTCCAGGAAGCCTGGTCCTTCTGTGGATGAAGTTATACTGTGTTCAGACTGCCATATTCTAATTTGTAATCTACAGAAAAATCAAGCCTAATGGCCATTTTCACCCAAAACCTGCCCCTCCTGCTGGCAGGCAGGAAATGTTAGGAAGAGTTGCTCTCAGTCAGTCTTGCAGTAGTTGCAATTCGTGGAACAAAGTAGCGAATGGTTCTAGTTAGTGGTATTTGAGGTGAAACAAATAATGCCGCAGAGCGTAGTCGCAGGAATGTGCGTCCTTCCTCTTGCCAGGCCCTGTAATGGACAAGCTGCCTGCGCAGCGGTCGGGAATGATGAGCTAGGCTTTTAGTCTTTGGTAGCAGAAACACTTTGATTGTTTGTGACTAGACTTGAAACGTCGACTGGGCTGTGATAACCCAGTTGTATGCAAAACAGGACGATTACCTTCTGCGCAAGCTGTTCGCACTCAGGCTACTTGTGTATCTATTTTGAATTTAATAAAGAGAGATGGATGTAGTAGTTGGCTTACTGATTTGATTTGCTCCAGCAAGTGCTTATATCAAGTACCTATATATGATATGTTTGAAGTCTTAATAAAAAGGGAAGCAAAACTGTTAGAGCTCTCATCAAAGTAGAAAAATCAACAGTATCTGCCTATCTTGGAACAGTTTTTTCTAAGCAGAAGAAAAATTCTTGATTTATAGCCTACCTTATTTTGTTCTTATCCTTAAGGGCTGGAGTAAAGTCTGAAAAGGGATGTAAAACATAAAGACCAATTCAGGTTTAGGGGTAACCAAGGTTAGGGAGGTCAGGTTTCAGGGTAACCGAGATGGGAAATAGGAGTACCAGAATTGTTAGATTACGTTGGTATTATAAACCATACTTCTGTCTAACTACTATGTGCCATGCTGCTCGGTATTGCTAAAGTTTTCTCCTGTAAGTGTGTATATGAAATATGACATTGCGATCTTCACTCTGCAATCTTCACACAGCTGAGAAGATTTATGAAAATATTAATAGGAAACCCCATTTTATATACAAATAATCTTCTCTAGAATTAGTCAAAAATAATTTCAAAACCATGTTTGAGAACAACTTGCAATGTGACATTTTTTTAAAGAGCCTTTTAGACAGCAGTACTAATACATCCATAAATAAATTCCATTCTGTCCTGTACTGTAAATGAACTTTCTCATGAAGGCAGTTTGCTTTTATGTAGAACTGCAAATGCAACAGTATTTATCTAGACTTTAGGAGTTCATGCTATAAAAGTTGGTTTTATTCTACATGCAATGGAAATTAAAACAAGCTTGGACGATGCAATGTACTTGTATCTTACTGCGAGTTTAAATATCCCACCAAAGAACTTACTAAGAATGAAGTTTGACAGTCAAAAATGCCTCAAGTCCTGTTATGTTCTTAACTGGTAAGCTTGTTGGGGATTTAATCATAAGCCAGGTTCTTCTGAAAGTGGCTGACTTTGAACAGGCTGTCAAGTGATGATGTCATCATCATGATGAGGAACTACAGTTCCAAAGAGAGGCAGGCAAAACCCTCAGTTCCGGTTTTGCTCGGTTCCATTCTGTGAAGGGCCTGGCTTCCCCCTCTCCCAGAGACCTGGGATTGGACTGCAAACTGCTTGTGAATTAATAAGAGTTGGCATGAATTTAATATTAAGTGAAATGAATTGGTTTTATTTAGCTAAATGGAGTGACTTTGTATTTCATTGTGACTGAAAATGCAGCTTAGAAGAGAGCAGCAGAGGCCATCTTACTGTAACGCATAACAGGATCAATTTTATATCTAAACAGTTCATCATTGATTTGTCCTATTCTAAAAAGCAGAACACCCCGCACCCTGAAAGATAAGTATTCCACAACTTCCCAGGGAATTCTATTGTAGCTTTTAATCCTTCTCTTGAAAAGCTTTCTCATGTTTAATGCTAAATCTTCATGCTAAAGCTTAAACTCACTACTTTTTTTTTGTCCTATTTGCTGTGGACAGGGCAACATTTTTTAAAACACATTAAAGGTAGCTGCAATGAGAATCTGTTGTGTCTTTAAGTTCTATTGTAGGAGAAGGGACAAACTTAACTACAAAATATACAAGATTGAAGTAATCTTTTAATTGCTGGCTTTACCTCTGGACTCTCCTTTTGGCACGTATGTCAAAGTGCGTTGTGCAAACCTGGACAAAGTGCTTCAAGTGAGAATTCTCAGTACGAAGTAGAGCAGAGGATTTCCTCATAACGTTGTAAATTACCTTCCTCATCTTGGCCTGATTAACACCCTCCTACCCCTTTTCTTCCTGATAGTAAGGATGTGGTGTTGAACTTAACACCTTTAAGTTTTATTCTTAGATTTTTATTGATGACTGGATAATGATTATATCTAAGAAAACATGATCTGCAACTAAGTGGATAGTTACTGTCTTAAACTTGTCCTGGGAAAGGATTTTAATGATCTAACTATTTTCAACCTGTCTGTCTAATTCCTAGTTCACAGAAGAAAAGCTTGGTCAAGCAGAGAAGACTGAACTGGATGCTCACCTGGAGAACCTTCTCAGCAAAGCAGAATGCACTAAATTGTGGACAGAAAAAATAATGAAACAAACAGAAGTATTATTGCAGCCAAATCCAAGTAAGGAATCCTTCAGGTTTTGTTTGCAACTTTTACATTAGCAAATCTATTAATTGAAATGTTTACTGCTATAGGTATTACATAAGTTATGACTAAATATAGCAGTTTTAAAATTTGAAGGCTGGAGTTAGGGAAAGCACATTTTGAAGAGCTACTGAAAATCAGAGACACTGTACCAATTGCTGGCACTTCCTTAGCCCTTCAAATTGGAAAAGCTTTAGATGGAATTTTTTAAATCAGAGCATTGGTTCATAGTCTGGTCAGTCTCAGGATGACTGGTTTTTGAGTTGTTTCCTGTTTAACTGAATCTTCCACTCTATTTCCAGAAATCTTAAGGAGTTGTAAGAGCTCTAAAGTTCTTCATAGCGTAGATGCAGTGGCTGGAGAAATTTCATTATTATTTCATTACTTGAAACTGTCTGCACAATACAACTCAGTTTGAAGCAAACAAGATGACCTGAAATACCTGTCTTTACACAGCTCATTTACTAAAACATGACTAGATTGTTACACCATACTTAGGCAATATAATAAAGTTTCAAATATGTTTTTGTCAGTGGTGAATCTTTTACTGTAACAATAACAGAAAAAGAAAAAAACGCAGGTAGAAGAAATCTAGTTTTCTGGTGTGTTAATTTTATTTGTTTCTGAAATTGTTGCTATGAGTAGTAATGTTGAGGATATCAGTTTCAGATTCATATCTTACAGTTATCTGTGCCATTCGTGGCAGTGGTACTAGAGTTGGCAGCTATAGGAATTTGCTTAGTGTATAGATCTAGATTTCAAGTCAAGACTCTCATCTTTAGTTAGTCACTGGGTGAACTATTACTACCAAAATAAAATAAAAATCTAAACCTCTTTTAGGTTTGCTCAAATAATAAAATTATAGTACCACTACTACTTCTGCACCGAAAACATAAATATTCTCCTTGTAGTGACACACCAGGTTAGGATTTATTAGTACAGGTAAATTATACACTGATAGCACTTCCCTAATGCCAAATAGATAATTTCTTTATAATGCTGGTCTTTGAAGTATTATTTTGGAAGCCTGTTGCATCCTTTACTTCCATAAAAGCAGTAGTTAAACAAACATAAAAACTAAAACAACTAATCCTGTGGGAAGGATGCAACAGAATTTACAGGATATTCCAGCTCAAATTTCTCCTTTAGTCTAGGCCAGAGGAAAGAGTTGTCTTGTGCATTTCATTCAGGATTTATAGTATCTATTGGCTTTTTCAGAAACTTGTAATTGTAGAATATTGAATCTCTAACTGGAGTAGAACTGTATGAGAGAGATTGAGTAGAAGGATAATATATGATAGTGTCTTAGTTATGCTGACCAGTCAATTTCCTGATGGCTAAAAATACTCAGCATTCTTCGGCTGTGAATGTAACTTCAGCTGTTTGGCGGCCTACTTGGGAGGACTATCGCATGCTGCAGAGAGCTTCTTTTGGTTGTTGTTAATGGAGTGACCCTGTCTTGGGGAAGAAAAATTACTTTCAATCACATTTGTAATTGTACTTTTAGGTCACACCCATGTAAGAGTCCAATAATTTTAGATTACTTTTCAGTTGTCGTGTAGTCAAAAAACAAGTGTTATGGATCAAATATAGAAAAAACAATTAATTTGTATCATTTTTGGTTCACCCTTGGTGCCAGGAAATGCATTGGTACCTATGTGTCTGTATCAGGTTGATTTTTGTGACCTTAATGAGAGTAGTTATTTAATCCAGTACTGATGAAAGTTGTCTAATTAGCGGTATTAATTTTGGTTGCATCGAAGTGGCAGGTTTGTTCATTGGAAAGCTTCTTTGTGGTTGTGCTGTTGCAGGCTGCCATTGGTTCGTGCTGACTGCAGAAATCAAGTGAGCTAGTTATGAAGTCAAAATGGTCAGAGAAATCAGATGATGTATCTGAGGAGTTTAGTTTTGTAATTACCGGTGGCTCTGTCCATGTCTGAGTCTTTTTCACCTAAGCAGCATACTGTGACTTAATGTTATGATAAATGGATATTAACAACTGTATTGTGACAAGGGTTTTTTGATAGTTTTGTTACTTAAACTAAGGAGAGATGGGAATATAAACCAAAAAATTTTCTAGTATCTTTTCTGGTTTCTATCAGAGTATTTCAAGGAAGCAGGAGAGTAGGAGACGAGCTAATTTCTGGGGCTACCAAACTTTCCGAATATCTTAACAGAGAACCTACACTAGTTGTGGAACTTAATTCCTACACTACTAATTCGAGTGAACAATTTATACAATTTTTTCCTGAAGGGAAAAGGGAGGGAAAAGAAGACTGTTCAGTTTTCTCAAAGAGAAGCATTCAGTTACGCACTTACAGTGAAGTCTTCTGGACAAAATTTTGAAAAACTGTATAAACATGCTGATAGAAGAGAGAGGAAAAGTATTCCAGTGTTTCTTAGAGCCATCCATGGAAGTGAAAAATTACAGAGCCTGACAAACATGGATTACAGTCAGTTTCCAAGAACCACATTTTCAGTGTAACATTGTTCACTTAATGTAGAGTTTAGTGTCTGGATTTTTAAATTTCTTTGTTTTGTTTCTATTTCCAAGTTGTGTTTTGAATGACAGTAATTATTTCAAATAAAACGTTTTCTTAGATGCCAGGATAGAAGAATTTGTCTATGAGAAGCTGGACCGCAAAGCACCAAGTCGCATGAATAATCCAGAGTTACTAGGCCAGTATATGATTGATGCTGGGAATGAATTTGGCCCAGGAACAGCCTATGGTAAGTAGAAGCAAAAAATATTTTGTGTTGCAGAAATGAAGGAGAAAAAAATGCACAGATCTAGTTTTTCTTAATATGAAATTATATTTCTTTTCTTCATCTACTTAAAACAGTTCAATGACTTTTGCATCAGTTTGAGATGACTTGCTGTATAACTTTGAGCGTTAGGAGAGGAACAATGAGGTTTCTGTCCAAATCCAAGAACAGTACCTGTTATTGGAATGAGAACAGTCTTTGTGGATGGATAATTTTCTTACCAGAACAAATAATTCTGGAATTTGGTTTCCTCATTATAGGAAGATATTTGCACATCTGATGACATTTGTGTGTTTCATTTGTGGTGTGAAGTGAAAATGTTGTCTGAAATTAACTTCTTTAGTTAGAAGCCTCTCTAACTTTACAGTATTCTTCCTTTTCTTAATATGTAGTATTTTGCTTAATATGAGAATATAGAACATAATCTAAATTTTCTTCATTCTCCACCAAATTTATATACCTGACAGAAGGGTTGGGGGTGTTATATCTAATGTTTTTACTCTGACATTAATTATAAAGTCTAATTCTAGTGTTTGATACAACTCTTAAAGTTGCTGATAACAAATCTAGCTATTAATTTAACTTAACCAATCAAACTGCATAGATGTCTGTATGTATAATATAGGCTGCAATCAAAGTCTGATAGTTAGCTTTCTTTAGTTGCTTTCTTCAAAATTGCAGTGGGAGGGAAAACTTTTGTTCTGGGGAGAATGAGTTCTTTATATCTGGCAATAATGGTGTTCCCCTTCAAAAGAAGGAAAGTGCACTTAAAAAAAGTAAATGTTCTATAGAAGACTTATGGATACAAAATCAATAGTGGCAGGCTTTGTTCTTCGTAGTTCCACATGATTTTATGCTGTTACCTGGGGCCTTCTTTCTGAACATCAACCTCAGGTCTTGCTTTTTAGCATCAAATGTAGTTGTACTTACAGACACACTGTCCCTTAACTGGCAGACTTTTTAGAGTTCAGGGAAGTAACAAACTGTTACTGTAAAAATAGATACACTGTTAGCTTTCATGTGCTGTCATGATATATTTTAGTTCTCTGAAGTCTTACTGTCTTTTCTAACTCAGCTATGTCAACCTGGTAAAGCATAATAATAACTGTATCCTTGATACACTAATTTCAGTTTCAATACCTGACTCGCAGCCATATTTACCAGTATTGTTCAGTTAATGTACAAATGCACGTTTGCAAGTTGAAGTAGGTGGGGCAGGGAAAAGAACATTATTTTCTAGTAGCTAAGTGAGCTTTTTCCTTGCTACTAACTACTCCTGAGCTAAACAAACTTTGGTATAAGGGGAGGAGGTTGTCGGATTAAAAGAAGTAGGTATGATACCCCTTTCTAAAGTAGGTGTTCTCAGTGGGGTTGCCACAGCTAGTGCCACATCTACAATGCTGTATCTGTTCTCATTGAAATCTTGCCTTGACCTGTGACTGTTATTAGTCAAAATGGTTTGTTTTGGTGTGTGGGTTTGGGTGGTTGTTTATTTCGGTGTGTGTGTGGTGTTTCGGTTTTGTGTGGGTATTTTGGTTAGCGGGTTTGTTTGGGTCGTTTTGGTTTTGTAGGGTTGGGTTTTGTTTGGTGAGTTTGTTTGATTTTTGTGGTTTGAGTTGTTTGGTTTGGGTGTTTTTTGGATTCTAGCTAATTCGATTTCTTGATTTCTTTTGAAAGCCCTTGTGATGGCGTTGGATTATGTTTCAAACTGCTGGCCTGAACTTTCCTGCCTGTAGAAACCTGTTTTGTTAACTACCTGCCTGAATCACAATGAAGCTAATTTTTTTTTTCTCCCTTGCAGGAAATGCACTCATTAAGTGTGGAGAAACACAAAAGCGAATTGGGACAGCTGACAGAGAACTTATTCAAACTTCTGCTATAAACTTTCTCACTCCTCTAAGAAACTTTATTGAAGGAGACTACAAAACTATTGCTGTAAGTCTAATTGTGCATTCCTCAGCATTTCACACCAATTGTAACTGTAAATCTTCAAAGTGTAGTAGTAGATAATTGTGCATTATTGCTTTCCTCAAACTAATGTAGAAAAACTGAGGCAGAATTTGTACCTTTGCTGTATTTTCCTTCCTTTTGACCAGGTAAAAATAAAAATAATTTGAAAAACTTGCTTTTTGTAACTATTATTCTATTAAAAGTATATATCTTGAGTATAAAATATGTGAGAATAATTAGGATCTAATTCTGCCTCTCTGTGCAACTGAAGAACTTTTTTGTGTGTGATACTTGATAGAAAAAAAGATACTCCAAGTAGACAGGCTTTTGCTTTTGAATTTGTACCTACTCTCACAAACTAACCTAACTCACTTTCAGAAAGAACGTAAACTATTACAAAATAAAAGACTAGATTTGGATGCAGCAAAAACCAGATTGAAGAAGGCAAAAGTTGCAGAAGCTCGAGCTGCAGTAAGTAAATTAATTTTTTTTTTTTTAATTCTCCATAACTTTGAAACTCACTATTTTTCTAGATACTCTGTGGAACATAGGAAAACAGAAGTGAATTGCTAATGAAGGTGTTAGTTTTCTCTTTTTAGATACTCCACCAAGTTGAACTTATTTGACCCAAGTAAATATCCCCACCTTGTTCTGTACTAGATGAGCCTATACTGCCAAAAATTACTTGCTGCAGTCTGCCAAGATGGATGTAGATACAGATCATTTAGAGGTCAAGTTTTGGCATTTGAATCTCTGCAAGTGTTGAAGCATATGTGTAATTACTTTCAGCGGATGTACGTATCTATACTTGTCTTCTCTATATCAAAAATATTTGCAGTTTACTCTTTCTAAATTGTTTTCTATTCCATACCGCTAAACAGGGTAAGACTCTTACATCTCTTAACCATTCTTATTCCCTCAAGAAGTACTTGCTCAAGGAAACTAAAATTGCTATACACTAGAAGCTTTTTCTTTTTAAACTCTTAAAATGCCTCTAAGTGGAGAAATAGATAATTGAATGTGTGCAATTTCAGCAGAGTATGCTTGTAGTAGTTTCATAACTATCTTTTGACTGCATTCCTGAAAGTGCAGCAGTTAGTGATGGATAGTGAAGTGATTTTCCCTGTAAGGGTTAATGCAGTATGGAGTTATACAGCCAGTTTAAATACACAGGGACAGTGTACATGATAGAGGCAGAAGCAGGACTGTCAGATTTTGCTGGCTTTTCTGAATGGGTCACTGTCCTGAAAGATCTCAGACTGAGCTCCATAGATGAGGCATCTTTCATCTTTGTCATGGCGATCCTTTTAAAAAACCCAATGTCATCTCTACCTGACAGTTCTGCTTATGTGTCTCAATCCTCCATGTCATGCACCCTGTCCCTGTGTATAAAATGTTCTTGTTAATAACTTCCTTTGTGACATGGTAGCAGGTGTATCATACTTTCTAGAAAAACCATAAGGAATTGTTCCCCTTGAGATTAGTATTAAAAAAAAAAAGGCTCTATACTTGAGTGTTAGTTCCATCAGCAGTACAATTATCCAGAGCTTGGTGCTTGGTCAAAATTATTGCTAGTTGCTGTTGCTGCTACTTGACCAGTCTTAAATATTCATGTAGCAAGTAATTTGCAGCTTATACACAAATAATTTAGTGCTGGTAGAGCATGAAACTCTAGGTCTTTTTACTACCTTGCCTATACTTCAGTTTTAATTAATTAACAACAGTGTGCAGGCTTAAGAAGTACTGGATTGTAGAATTCCAGAGAAGTGAAAAAACTGCATCTCTACTTTATCCTCTGCAATATAGAAATGAGAACTAACATGGATATAGGTGTGATGCAAGTGGTACATCTTCTGCTGGCTTATTTATGAAGGAAGGTATTTGACAAACACTGCTGAACTGATAGGTTAGCAAAGTGCATTGAGTTATGATGCAAACATGTTTTACTACTTTTTTTTGACAGGATAAAGTGATAAATTGCATCTACATTTGATTATTTGTTTCCCCATTACAACAATATTTAATATTTGATGAAATTACATTCTACTATGCTTACTGTACAGCTGAAGAAGCTTAGATCAGTATTTAAAATATGAATCTAAACAATTTTATTTATCCATATTCATTTCACAGTCTTTCTTAGCTTAAATTTGCAGTGCTTTGTGCCAAAAATCTGTTCACCTGCCGTATTCACAGTGTTGTAACTTATTTTTGTCTCTTATCTACGCATTTAAGCAACTAAACACCTCTCAGCCTGAAGAGAATAACATTATGGTAAATGTCTCTTACGTGCTCAACTTGCTGCATGTAAAATGGCTAAAGGTTTGTTGGCCTCCTGTGTTCATTCATTTTCCTATCAAATGTTTCCTCTTGCTATCCAGCTCATTTTGATCTTTTTAGATGTTTTCCATTCCAAACTGGATTGATTTGCTGTACTAAATGCACTTTTGTCAGTACAGCATTAGATGTTTTCATCAGAAATATTCTGATAAGCTGAAGTATTATATTCTAATTTCTGTGAATTTATGAATGTTAACTTAGGATGCAAAGGAGTTGCTTTTTTTTATTTATTTCCTTTTATCACTTCTAAAATTGATTTCACCCATTGGAGGGAAATGAATTATTTTCATATTTTTTTAACATGAGGAGAGAATCGTGTGAAATATCTGGGAATATGTAGAAATTATTCCCTTCAAGCAATATTTTACAAATAACTGAAACTGAATAATGTCACATAAATTAATAGCTTAGCTTGGAGTACAATATATCCTAAATTTGTTCTAAGGATTCAGTAATGCAGCTGGTTTTAGCATCATAATTGGGAAAGTGGAGAAGGAAGGAGTTAATTATGTACAACATAGACTCTGCTGTTCAGCCTGTGCTGGTTTGGGTCTTGGAGCTGCACAGCATAGTGGATCTCACCTCAATTAGTGCTCCTGGCTTCTCAGACATGATCAGATGAAAGAGCAAATAAACTTGTTTGTAGCAACTTTCTTCTGCAACCTTTATACACATTTCTTCCTACCGAAGTCCTGATTGTGAGATCTTCTTACAACTGCAGAAAGTGAAGATTAAAGAACTGCATTGCAAGAGGGAATTGCAACAGCAAGATGATGTAATTAACTTCTAGAGTAAATTCCTTGCAATTCCATTATTTTGCTGTACTACTTGCAACTACTTTAATACTCAGTTTGAGTAGCATCTTTAATTAAATTTAGATTTCAGTAAAAATGGTTGTGAAATAGGAAACTGGTAATGAAATTAGCAAGAGAAATCATTTGTCTGTTTCAGTCTTTACTTAACATGGTGTTAAATGAGAATAGCTTTCCATAGTTTTCCAGTATTTTAACATGTAAGGTAACTTAAATTCCTCCATAAGGTAGTTTTAGTTTGTCTGATTCATGTCATTTTCTAAGTAGTTATGTCTTATGTTGTAATAGCTTGTTTAAAGTAGATTTTTATAACATGTAAGTTTTACAAATCATATGCTCTTCAGTATCTTACTTATTTCACAGACGTAGTGTTCCCCATACTCATTGTAGTTTCATTGTATATTAAAGGACTTTGAGCACCTGAGTTAAAGCACTTCTCAAATCCCTGTGAAGTTCTGAGGACAGGAAAGTAGTTAAAAGCCAAAGTATGGTTGCATCCTCTGTTCAAATACCACCAATGTCTAAGTGTGTATGTTTTTATTTTTTTTGCCCCCACTCTTAATGCTGACTAGATATGGGCTGAGGAAGTGACAAAAGTAAGTAAATAATTTAGAAACTGCAGAATTCTGAAACCATAACTTGTGCTGGTCTAACGTAATAAAGGCTATTGCATGTTGTTGATTTCAATGAAATGCTGGCAGCCTGATGCATTACGGCAGAACATCCCGGTTCCCTTTAGTGCCTTTCAAACGCCAATGGTGAAACAAAACCTGGGGCTTGTTTTGTAGTAACCTGTTTCTGACTGTCACTTAGTACTGTATGAGTCTCATATGACAAGATACAATAGAAAAAGGAGTATGGGACTTGTCTCTCAAAATTTACTTGTATGATATCTAGTTTAGAATGACCTCTTAAATATAATGCTATTAAAAACATTTCAGAAAGGTTGAGATCTAGTAATCTCAACTGTGCTGAAAAACACTGATCTTCAACTTTTTCCTAGAACATGGCAGCGAACAGAGAAATGCTAAAGCCTCCAAAACAGAGCTTTTTCTGAGTTTCCTGCATGTACTCCAGCATTTTAGTTACTGTTCCATGTTCTGGATAAACACTTCTCCTCAGTGTCTCTAGAGAATGCTGTGATTATCTTAAGCAACTGAAGTTATGATGTAGGTGCATCTGAAATCTGCACCGGGGCTGAAGGCTGGCTCAGAAATAGAGCATTAGCCTTCAGATGGGGATGCAGCCTTCTCTTGTCAGGCCACCCCTGATGTAGGGACTAGCTCAGTGAAGCTAATGGAGTGTTAGGCCACAGCTGCTCTGGTGCTGTGAGAAGGGCTGTTCTCAGGCTCACTGGCTCTGACAAAGCTATGTTGGGAATAGGCTAACACTTAACAAGAAATTTCCTAGGGTATTTCTGTAGAGGAGGGGAAATAAGAGATTATGGGTAGCAATAGAAAATCAGGGGAGCTGGAGGACAGGGACTTTGGACTATGGTTTTTAAGGGGGACTAGGTAAACAGCTGTGAGAGGTGTAGGGAGTTGCTACTAGAAGCTGGGATATGGAGCTTTGGGTCAAATCTTGGGAGTTGTGAGCGAAAATAAATGAAGACCTTTTTTTCGATTCCAATTTCCTGCGAGTTATAGTGCAAACAGGGGAGTATATGTGTAGAGTGAGAGAGTTTAGGGGGCAGAAGAAGTTTAGAGATTGAAATGTCAAAGGAGAGTTAGGTCAGCTTTGATTCCAAAGTTTGAGAATTAATTTACTATTTAAGTAAAGTAACAATTTGGAAGCAGCAAACTTGTCTGCTGGAGTCCTTGGTACTATTTTGAGAAAAACATGGCAGGGAACTGTGTTGCTGTACAGAAAACTAATCTTGAAGCTGTAAGACAAGGATGAATAAAATCATTTGCTTTTCAGAGATGATGACAAGCAACTTTGAGGATGGTGAAATCTAACAGATTGTGTCTTGGAGAGAAAAAGAAATAATACAAGGTGTTTAACCATGGCATAAAGGAGACTAAAAGCTTTAAATCTTGTAATAAATTATGTAATTCAAGATCCCCTTTTTTTATTAAGCATATAAAAAGCAGGGACTATTGAGAAGAAACTACAACACACATGTTCTGTCAGAGGAAAAGCAATCCATCCTGGTTTCTAAAGGCAATCTGCTCATCTGTGTTTGAAAGGTGGAGGAAGAGATTTGTAGATGTTTTCAATTGAAATCTAAGGAGCTTCCCAGCAAGTATTTCAGACTGTCCAGTAATCTCTAAATCGATTACAGGGTTGGGTTTTTTAGTTAGAACAAAAGATCTGCATGGTGTCAATGACAAATTTTCTTCAGCTTAACTTCCCTTCTAAAATGTGGAATTAGAGGATATTAAATACTATGCTATAAAGCACATGGGATAGGTACTGATGATACAGGCTTTATAAACATGAAGTTTGTGAGGAGCTCTCTGAGGTGCCTGGTGTAGTCAATGGAAAAGGCGGAGGCATTTAGTGTGCGTTCATCTCATTGAGGCTAGGCAGGCTTTGAGCATTGGGAGGAGGTCCTGTCATTCTGTTGGCTAAAAGGAGACCAGGAGGCACAGCTATATCGGGTAGCTGTTTTATAAATAGCACATCTAATAAAACAATGTTAGGAAGGTGATTTTATTTCTTGTGCTCTTATGATTTTATCTTATCCCTTAGGTACAGGATTGCACAGTATTTCTGCGAGGTTGTATTCTTAATGTGGCATTTGGGGAGATTATGAATTTTTGAATATTCATATTCAGAACTCGGGTTCATATTCTGAGCTTGGGGAGCAAGGAAAGGACCGTTTTGAGGGATCTTTGTGGGGCATACCCAGTGAGGCCTTCTAATTGTTCTAAAAACAAAATATGACTGCAGCTGGGGGTCACTGGAAAGTTTAAGTTGTATTTTGAACTCTTCATTCCATTTAGAAGCAAAGGTTATCAGGCCATAGATTTTGCAGACTGAAAGTCAGCTGTTTTTCACCTTTTATCACAAGGTGTAGAATAGGTGGCTCTCCTGCTATTGTTCACCTATCAGAACTGAAAATAGGGATGGGCAAAACAGATTAACACATCGTTAGATAATTCGGTTTACATAAATCTGTACAAAACCAGTACCTCAGGCTTTTGTAAAGCAATGTATTTCAAGTCACTTTCTACTTGCTAAGTTAATACATGTTACCGCATTACTTGCTTTGTCTTTTCTTATAGAAAGCAGCTGACTTGCTAAAATATTGTTGAAACAAACAGAATTACTCTGAGTGTTTCCCCTTCTTACAAACTGTTCTGATGTATTTACTGACCTGGCAGGAAGAAAAACTGCAGACTTCACAGAAGTGAGGGACTAGACTATTTATCTCCAGATAAATGTTTTACCTATGATTTTGCTCGATTTTTGGGTTTGGGTTGGTTGTTTTTTTCTTTTTAAAGGAAATTAAGATGTTACTAATAGAGGAATGCCTTTCTTCCCCTCTTGACTATCAGATTTGCTTTTTTCCTCTGTACTTAACATCTCTCTTAGGGGCTGCCAGATGGATTTGACTGATATTAGTACAGATTTAATAGGAAAAATTCCAAGCAAAGATGCTTGCCTCAATGAACTTTGAAAACCTAATTAGTTTGTAACTTGATGCATACACAGCTATCTTAAGTTTTAAGTAAGAAATGCACAGTACTCAATAGCTGCTTCTTCACTGTTTAATTAATGTGTAAGCCTTCCCAGCTGCAGTGACTTCAGAAGAAAAAGATTTCTTGAGTCACTGTATTGTTCTTCTGTGCTCATTTCTGAGATTAAGGTCCTTCCATGCGATTTTTCATATGGATTAACATTGGCAGAATTCAAGAGCAGAATGTTTTCAAACACATTAAATCCTTTTGAAGACAGTGTTTTATAGGTAGCACCTCATTAAGTTTCCTGAAAATATATTTCCTTACTCAATATTTGCTGAGAACTGTGACTGTTACATCTTGGAATTAATGCAGGGTTTTTTTTGTTCAGCTTGTTTTAGAAACAAGGTACTAAATGCATATAAGCAAGGAGACAAGATAATCCAGAATCGAGGCTGAGGATATTCTGTCTTGGAATAGTAAATCTTAAATATTACAACACATTTTTATATATTTGTGTGTTTTGAGTAGTCTTTCTTTTTTTCAAAAAAAAAAATTTATATTTAGCTTGTACTAGATGGAAGTCCTTTAAAACTGCTATAATGTTGTTAACTTATTTTAAAATTGTTGATATATAAATTTGAATAAATAAATTAAAATTATTTAAATATGAAACTCATATCCAATTTGACTATACATTTTGCTATAAGTGAAATTAGGGCATTTGCTATAGTTCACATTTATTTGTTTTTAAAGAAGCCTCAATTACAAGTTCTAGAAATAGTTGTAGTACCTTGCTGACCAGTATGCAACATTAACAAGATATTTCATAAATTAAATTAAAACGTACCATCAAAGATTTATGTACAGCTGATTGCTGTACAGTTACCTGATAAAAATAAAAAGAGGTTTACCCTAAATTATTTGGTCAGAGCCCTGTTAACTTGAAGTGTGGAAAAAAAATTACATTGTCCTTGGGCAGCCAAGTTCTGCTGTGCTGGCAGAACCCCGGAGCAGTTGCTATTATGCCAATGAACGTCTTGTTATTGGGAGAGGTGGGGTAATACTGCTGGCAGAAAAACGCCTTTCTTTTGCACACATTGACTCTGTGTGGTAGGTGTCTGATGATAAAGCTGTTTATTATATAGAGCAGAGCTTCAACATTTCTGAATTCTTTTTGTCTAGTAAGGATCTGCAAAGACAAAGCACGTTTCAAACACCTACACTTGTGGTTAATGTGTTTGTGTGCGTAGCTCTGAATAAAATGGAACCGTTGCAGTCAAAAGGTGTAACAAAGTGTATTGTACAAATACCTAATGTGCATCCTTACTTTTAGTCTGAACAGGAAGTACGAATTACTCAGAGTGAATTTGACCGTCAAGCGGAGATAACCAGACTTCTGTTGGAAGGAATCAGCAGCACGCATGTGAGTGCGCAAAAGGTCTAGAGGTGTAAAGTCAAAATCGGGACACTTTCTAAAATTAACTACAGTAAGATACTTGAGAACTTTAGCAACATCAAACTGTTCTTTTTTTTTTTAAATTTTTTTTGAATTCTAGTTTAGTGTCCACTGAATTTAACTTGAGTCTCCCACTAATCTTGAGAATGCAGGAGCTTTCATTTTTGTCCTTTAAAGTCGGCTTCCAATTCATCAGATCAACTCCATTTTGAAACCACAGAAACATGCTAAGTTATTTATTCTGTTGTGGAAACAATGTAGGTAAATGGCATGATGCTTGTACAGCACCTACTTTTTTTGTGCCCAAATATGTTAATTTTTCTGGCATAAGTCCCTATGTGGCAATATTGGCGTTAGCACCTGACTAGGAGACCAGTCTTTCTAAGGCAGCGTAGTACTTTTACAGACTAAAAACTTCAATTCTTTGCTTTATTATAGGCACATCATCTTCGCTGTCTGAATGATTTTGTTGAAGCTCAGATGACCTATTATGCACAATGTTACCAGTACATGTTGGATCTCCAGAAGCAACTTGGAAGGTAGTAATGCTGTAAAAATGTCAAGGAAAAAAACCCTTTTTTTTCTAAGTGCTTATGAATAGTAGGAAAACTTACACTGATACAGCAGTGGTAAACAAGCAGTCATGAAGGACTGAAGGAAAATATTTCTGTTCTCAGGTAATTAATATATAATTAGACCAGTGCAACTGCTTCCCTAAGCCTACACATGGCACTAATGCCTACAGAGGATTGATTTATGGAGATTTTGTGTATTTTGCAAATGGGCAAGGTGAGCCTGTAGTAGCCTCATTTAATAGGCAAAAAGGAATTTCTAGAGATTTGCTTGTAATTGTTCAGTTGTCCAATGCCTCATGCTACAAAACCACTATGCAATGTGCCTGCAAATTCCTGTTAGCTGTTATTTGTTACAGGACACTACTTGTTTTTTTCAATGAAACTGCGTTCTCCACTGTTAAGTGAGTTGCCAGCATAATCCTGTATCTAGGAAAAACATACTTCATAATACCTATAAACAGTAATCTAAAGCACGCACAGGGGAATGAGCATGTTTTACTGTTTTGTGAGTTGAGTATTTTTTAAGTAAGAGAAAAAAACTGTCGGACACTGTTTTGCGCTCATAATCTTCTTTGGGTGATTGTTGGTGATGTAAAGAGATCTACGTACTTTATGAAAAGTATCTTTATTCTAATTCCTCTTCACAAATTGGCCTTTCTTAGGGTTGTGCCAGACCATGTTATTCAGGTGAGCATATGCACTGAAGGTTTGTTTGTACTTAGTTTACTGTAGTGTCTGTTCTAAATAACTGTCTCTATAAAGTATCTCTGTTTGGTTTTGATGATAAGGAAGTAAAACCAAAAATGTTCCTGAGTCATCTTGTTTTCCTGACTTGCAGCTTCCTGTGATGTTTGATTTCCTTTCCTCAATTTGATGGGTAGTTTGAAGATTGTTGTTTTTTTTTTTAATAAAAAGTCTTTAAAACTGTGGTTTAAAAAAAAAGCTACATCTTTAAAGTTACATGCCACTGAAAGATGTATTCAACTATAAAATTTGGTAGCGCATAGATGAAAGTTGTAGAATTGAAAGCTTGAAAATAAATATTTACTGGATTAAGGACAAATGCCTCTTAAATTAGAAATTAAGTGAAATATATTTACCCAACTATTTTGAGAGGCTGTTTTTTAAAATCTGTACTGTTATCCTAGTATATTTACCAAGCAAAGCGTAATACCCTTAGCCTAAGGAACAACATATTCCCCTTTAAAATCTCTTGTTTTAGGATGTGTAGCATTTCCAGAACAGCTATCTTTGTTTAAAATTTGTGTAAACTGCTACCAGGTATAAAAAAGTGTATTTGAAGAAAATACTGCTGCTAGGAAAACAGAAGGATCTCTCTTTGTGGCTGTGATCTCGTTAGTATTTTTGATAAAATTACTAGGACTTCTAGAAAACCAAAAGCATGGAATCTTTGCAAAATCTTAAATGCCTCAAACAGCCAAATGAAGTTTCTCTGCCTGTGTGGATTAAAAAAGTAATGGTAGTAAATCTTGGGTGTGTCTTTCCTTCCTTGTGCAAGGAAGTCCCACTGAACTAGGCATATGGTGCATAGCGCTTGAATTAAACGGATGAGCAGGATTTGTGTAGTATTCTTCCTATCTTACATGTAGACAGATATAATACCAAATAAATAGCTCAGGCAGCTCAGCTGGATTTTGGTTATATTTGCCAGTGCTCTGTTGTTTAGTGAGGGATACATAGTGCTGAGGTACGTTCCATTCACACATCTAAGAATGACATTGCGCCATATTCTCCTATGAAAGCAAGAGGTGTGAGGCGCTTATTTTTGTTTTGAGGTTGTCGGCGGAACAAAGGTGTGTCCAGTCTCTAAACGAGACAGTTTATTGCTTGAAACAAGTTCTCAGTGTAGGTGTGTATTATATGTTTTGCCTAGGTCAGAATTTAGGACATAAACCCTAACCTGGTTCACATTAAAACTATTCAAGTTCCAAAGTTTAGCACTGATTTTCATGCTGTGCTCTACATAGTCAGCTGTAGAGAAGATAAGGGGGTTCCCCTTATATGAACAGATGTGTTTTTGTGGGTGTTTCTCTTCAACACAACACCAGCTGCTTATCTCTCTACTGCCCCTCCTCTTCCTGCTGTGAGCAGCATAAAGAATCAAATCTCTCGCCTTTTTTTTTTTTTTTTTTTTTTTTTTTTTATTGTTGTTGTTCCTCAGAATGAACTAAACAAATCCATTTCAAATATCCTGGTACTCTGGTTGAATTTTTTTTTTCTTCTTCATAACTGCTTTTGCTCTGAATTTTCTCTGCTTCCCCGGCAGCCAAGCCTAAGCTTTGGCATCATTATATTTTCAAATTACCCTTTACTAGTTGCCTACTCTACAAGCTGTGAAATTCCTGCTATTCAAGTGTACAAAAAAACCAAAATAGAACTTTTCACATGTGAAGCTTTCCAGTAACAGGCCTACACATGGCTTTGCAAAGTAAGTGAGACTTAATGCTTTACTGATTGACAGAGTGGTTATAAAGCTTTGGCTTGCTTTTCCACTAGCTGTACAAACCAGTGACCCTTTGAACTGAGCAGAATGGTTTACAAGTAATTACTGTTAACAGAGAACAGGTTTAGTAGTATACTAAACAATAATTTAGCAATATTGAGAAACAGCTGATTGTCATTTAAAATTAAATCCCTCTGCCAACTAATCAAGTAATAAATACATCATGAGGCACAGCTGTTTTATCCCTACAAAAATGTGAGGTCTAGTTTTTCCTCCCTTTGTTCTCATTTGGTTTGCTCAGGGAATGTCATGAGCTAGTTCGAAAAACTAATTTAGTGAATGAAGAAAAAATGCAAGATTTTTTTTTCATTCACTAAATTAGTTTTTCGAAAATTTTTCGAAAAAAAAACTGCAAGATTTTTTTTTTTTCTTTTCTTTTTGGATGGAGTTGCAATCTCTTCTTGGTGAGTTGAACCAGCTCTTTATGATCAAATGAGATGAAGGTAAGCCAGAAGGCAAAGTGGAACCTCCTCCTCTTGACAGTAGTAAACTGCTAACCAAACTCACAACAGTCTCCTGAAAGTCTACCCAATTTTTATACGCAATTCAGTCCAACTGTAAAGGGGCCAATTCTGTCCTTCGCAATATACTCCTGGTGCTTCCTGTCAGTCAGATATAACAATTGTGTGACTGCAAGTTGAATGTGTTTAACAAGCTGTTCTGACGGAAAGTTTAGTAGTCTTGATGACTTTTTGTTAGATCAAATTATTGAATCAACTCAAAAGCAACAGATTGATAGATCTGACTCAAAGGACAGAGAATGATCACTTGCACAACAGAGGGGTAGATTAGTAGATCCACCCTGTTTGATGGTGTGAAAACTGTAAACCTGTGTGCAGTACTGCTGCATCTGGTGGAGATTTGAGCTGCCTTAGTTCCGCTTACATTCATGGCCACATGATCAAAAAATTAGTCACTAAAATTTGCACCTGCATCAGCTCCCAAAACCAGCTCCTCTTACGATTATATGGGCACTAATAAATAATCTGTTTCTTCTTTGGTCTCCTTTCTGCTCCTTCCACTTTTCAGCCATGTTACTCTGTACTTTCCGTTGTATCTGCTCTGGCTCTCATCACATGTTTTGGTTTGGTTTTTTGTGGTTGTTTTTTTTTTGTGATTCAGCTCATTAACTTAATAGAAGATTATAAACATTTAATTCTTTTTTCCCAGGCAGGCTAATGAGTTGAATTGACTTAATAGGAGGGTCTGGCAAGCACTACAGCTGGCATGGAACAAATAGCAGCCTGACCTAGAAATGAGGGTCTAAAGTTGATATAAGTTCATCTTTACTGTAACAAATACTTTTGTTTTACAGCATGCTGTTAGCTGAATAAACAAACTGATTTAGATTACAAACACAGTTGTGGGTTTTTTGATTCTTTCAAAGGGAGACTGTGTTTTTAACCTGCATTATGTTTCCCTGATCTGTTTTCATCAGCACAGTCTTTTGTGTAGCCACATAATTGAGGAATGAGCAGACAGAGGTGGAGGCTGCTTTTACTGGCAGAGCTGTCAAAAGAAATGTGTATTAAAATACAGTTTGAATTAAATCTGACCAGCAGTACTTTTTTGGTTGTGCTTGTTTTGGTTTTTTTAAGAGGCAATTAGTGAATTTTATTTTTTTTTTTTAAGGTGGCAGTATTTCTTTTAAAGTGTATAGGTTTGGTTTATACTACAGGTCAGGAACAACGATCTTTATTTAGGTTTATGCAACTATCAGTGCTATTCAACTGCTATCTACCAGTGTTTACTCTGTACCTGATAAAAGCAAGAATGCTAATTTAGGCCTGGAGACATGTGTAACTCCCCATGTAGAACTGATTCACTCAGAAGTCTTTTTGGTTTTTTGTTTGTTTTTTTTTCCCCACAGCTTTCCATCTACTTTCCTCTCTAACAATAATCAGTCTTCCTCAGCTCCTGTGCAGAACATTTCTGCTCCCTCAGTCTTGGCCTCAGCCTCTGCTTCATTGCCTTCGGTAAGCAATTCAATAGTTACTTCAGGCATCAGTGAACTGAAGTCATCAAGTGGCAGCAGGAAAGCCAGAGTTCTCTATGATTACGATGCTGCAAACAGCACTGAATTATCACTACTTGCAGATGAGGTAAGAGTTTTCGATGTACCTTGATCATTTAAAAGTAAAATCAGAGTGCTTGTCACTAGCTAGTTAAGATATGCTGCATCAACAAATCTTAGTTGATTTTTTTTTTTAAATTAAACTTCAACAGTACTCTTAGAGCATTGTCCTATACCTATATACCGTGATATTCTATAGTGAGAGTTAATATTTATTACACCATCTGAGCTTGCAAGAACATCTGCTGGACAATCAAAATGCAATGATGCTGTCTACTTTTTACTGTGCTTTTAGCACGATTATCAATATGATTAATCTTCCAAACATTAAATATTACAATTTGAGAATTGCAAACTACTTCTTGTGATGGTGGTGGTTGTGCAAGTCAATTGCACTCTGAAGTCAGAGAGTCTATACAAAGCACTCAGAGATATACAGTGAAACAGGGTGCTGGAACAGAGGTCCACCTGGTAATGTGGCTGTAGCTTAACCCTAAAGAGCATCCACAAAGAAGTTTTCAGACTTTTTCTTTTTAAATGTGCTTTACTGAAATATTTCTACTTGACTTTTTCCCGTTATCAAGATGGTAACTCAGAGCTGTGGCCTAAGATTTTCTGTTAAGATGTAGCATGTCAACACCATCTCTCTTTCTGTCATGCACTTGAAGATCCAGTGAACTTTCTTTTAGATTGACTGTTAAAGTTGATGGCCATATAGAAGACTTATAGATAAAAAAATAACAGAAAAGAAACAGTACTGAATAGAATTTCATCAGAAAAAAAAAAAAGGAACTTTAGAATATGCTACTGTATCTGTTTCTTTTCCGTGGACCAGTGGAGTAATTCTTATGAGCACTAGATTATGTTCCATGGCTGCTCATATTAAGTGCTCTGTTTAAATGCTCAGTTAAAAGACCTTGGATATCACATGCAGGTAGACTGTAACTTTTTTTTCCAGGCAAGGAAAAGTTATGATAACATGTTTCTGTTTTTTAGGTGATAACAGTGTACAGTATCCCTGGCATGGATTCCGACTGGCTGATGGGTGAAAGAGGAAATCAGAAAGGCAAAGTGCCTATTACTTATTTAGAACTGCTCAACTAAATGGTTGGCCTGAATAAAGACTGTCAATTATGGCGACACCATATTTATATACAATTAACGTTATGTAAGCAGGTTTAAGCGTCTTCCATGTTATTGTCTTGAGGGACAAATACCAGCCATTACAAACTGGCTTTTCTGCCAGCCTGGTTGCATGGTAAATACTCTATTCAAACTTAATATGTTTAAAGCTTTTACTTCATGTGCCAAGAACGTGTTTCCTACAGATTTGTTTCTACTGAAGTTTTCACTAATACAAGCTTCTACTTTTGAGTAATCTAGATTGAAAGCAGGAGGTACTGTTTTCTACTGAAATTTTTCATTAATGGCAAAGCTTTTCTTCACATAAAATAAACTTATTGTGAACTGATGCAGGTGTAAACGCACATTATTTGAATAACCAAAAGTGAAACGTAAACCTTGAAGAAATCCATTTGGTTGTGTTCCCAGCACTTGTGGAGTTCGAAGGTGCTGAGGCATATATGACTGCCTATCTGCTGAGTAACTTGTGCATTTAATCAGTTCTGAAAAATGAAAACATTTGTTCTCTGATGACAATTTTAGGCAAATTTCTAGACTGTTGAGATTTTTAACTGCGCCTAGGTGAGTTGACACAAGCTAGTGATGTACGTTCTGTCTTGTTTCTATTCTTGCCTTGGTTGTTTTTTTTCCCCTTTAATTGCTTTCCAGAAAAGAGGCTAATTCAGTTTCATTAATAATTATTGAGATTCTTTTAACTGCAAATGAGCCTTTATGTTAAATTAAGCATTGTGTTTTGCTAACCAATCATGCACCATCTCCCTACATTTAAGTAGCTCTATAGATGAGCAGCATTATAGAGTTTAGTGAAAATCTGCACTCACAATTCTTATGCAACAGTTTATTGTCATGTTCTAATTGGGTTCAATTAGTGTTACATTTTGCTGTTTTGCAAGAGTACCTTCTTTAAATATGTGAGAAGAAAAAAAAAATTTAAGATAAAAATTGCTTTGACAAAGGTAGTATTATTTGCAGATAACAAGTTTTTTCCTAAACATTGCACCCTTTAATGTTTCATAAATACTAGATTTTTAAGTCTGTAAAAAGATTAAAAGGATGGAAGAGATGCTTTTCTTTTTTCTTTCTTTATTTTTTTTTTTTAAAGTTCCAGTATATTTAATTAATTGAGTTGGACTTGTTGAAGGAAATTCCTTCAATTGAGAAGGGAGTTATTCTCCTTGCACAAGTTACAACGTTGACAGGGAACACTGGTGCCAGGTGCTTAGCTAACTGCTTCTGGTCAGCAACTTTCTTTGCAAAGACAATTCTTTGAAGAATTTTTAACATTGTCATTGCAAACATAGTAATGAAACTTTCAGTAGTACCAATTACTTTAGCGGGATGGATACAATTGTATTCATATAGGTGATGTGGTTGTTTAAGAAAGAAGTGATGATTTTTATTTTGAATTGCACTTCCAGAAATAGTCTCTTTCATTTTCAGAATGCAGAGGTTACATTAAAACAAGTAAACTGAGTTAATTCATCAATTGCAACCTTCTTGGGGTAACTACCAAGAAAATCCTAGATTTATTTGATCTGTTAAATGCATAGATTAGAGGAAACAATAGTAATAGTAATTAGAAACAATAATTACTGATGAATTAGAAATAGCCATAAACAATTCATGATGCATTAAATAGAATTAATAGCAAGATAAAGCCCTGCAGTTTAGAAGGAAAAAGACCAAACGGTTTAACCACAGTGGTGGTCTTTGCTGGTCCTCTCCGGTGTGAACTGCCATCACATGTGTTTTAAATTTAAATCAATATTACTCATTTGACTTCATTTAGAGAATATTTATGTGCAAGAGAAATTGCAGTTGACCCCTTAGTCCAACAAAACTGCAAATCCATATATTCTCAGTTTCTAATGCTTGCTTAGGCTAAGCTTGAAAAGCAACCCCTACTGATTCTTAACTGAAGTCCTCTTTTGCACTTTCTCAAACCATGGGCGGTTTATAATTGTTCTATTGCTTCCATTTCCTTCTAGAATAGTGTGATATCTTGGAACAGAATCCTCTACCCTATGGAAATTTTGGCTACGGGTAAAACTATCGGTATATGATATCTTCATTCAGGCAAACGTGTGTGGGAAGGTGGAAGAAGGAAATAAATATCTGTGAAGTACATGACTGCAAAGATACTGAAAATAGCTTAGGGCTCTGCCCAGACTAATTAGTCTTCTGAAACGCAAGCATAATTAGTCCAGAAACAACATTGTGTTATTACAGCTCTACTGCCTCTGGGATTGGCGCTACCATCTCTGGATCTCATATGAAGTATGTGGATTAGTATGCTGCCGTGCTCATTCTTAAGAGTGTCACTAGTTCAGGTGCTTCTATAATACACAATTTATTGAACAATATGGAAGTTACAAGAATGGGTAGAGTTAAGCCCATATATTTCAGTTGTCAGGATATCCCATAAGTTTAAGGAATACTGTAAGGAGAGTGTCTTGTAGCAGCAGACTAAAGCGGTGATATGAAGATGTGAAAAATGCAAAGTTAATAACTATAGGTGCTCTGCTAGAAGAGAATTTGGGAGAAGTACTTACAAGCTGTTTAGGCAATGACCAGGATGTCCAACAGTAGCTCCCAAAAGATGGTTGTGATGTTTTTCAGGGAAGAGAAACCTAAAGATATTTTGACAAAGCTGTGCAAGTAGCATATGTAGCATAGCATATGTAAGCCATGTCCTGCATATATACAGTAAGGAACCATTTAAAATACATAGGGGTATTCTGAAACAAAACATTGACAGAATACATCAGAACAATTGTAGTTTCAGTGTTTTGAATGCAAGAAGCTGTACAACTGGACCCTAAGTTTGGCCACAGGATGCAGCTTCGTAATTGCAATTTGCTGTGTTCTTCTCAGAAGAAACATACATGACAGTTCCACTGGAAAATCTGGCCCAGGGAAGAGGTAGCATTAAAACTGGTTTGGTTCTGCCATCAATAATACATTTAGAGTTTAATCTGGGGATAAATTATAAGGCATCAATAGATTCAATAGAAGTCAATTCATTCCTGAGTTTGTGTTCATCAGCACTGAATAATGGCCTCAGATCTCAAATCAGTTGTTTTTGGAAGATTGCAAAAGAGTAACCTGAGGTGTATTCCTGGAGCCTGGATGTGATTAAAATATGGAGAAGTAGTTCATTTGCCTCTATAGTGTTTCAATATGATTAGCAATACAAAAACTTGATGTATTGCATGGAACTTCAGTGCAGCTGTGTAGAATGTGGATTTGAAGTATTACATCTGGCCTTTTCAGTCTCCTCTTGAAAGAATGCTTTCTACCAAGCAGCATCATTAAAGTTCATTCTGTGAGCTTGACAAATGGTTTCTGTCCATCCTTAATAGTTGCACTGATGCATCCATAGAGCCACTTTTGCCACCAACTGTCAGTTTAATGTCCCATGACAGTGCTTTTTACTATTGTCTCAGTCACTCATGCCACAAAATAAGCATCAAACGTACAATGTATGTAGCTGCTTTTGCCAGAAGATTATGGTCATGATTGCTTGGTTCCAGCAACGATTTTCTGCTGTCAGCAATCTGTCCATCTGGCTTTCAGACTTGGCAACAACATGGGCATTGTAATGATGTTCCCTCTGAAGCACAGGCATTTGAGAATATATGCTGACTCCAACAGGTACTGGTAGTTACACACTACTATTAAATACAAGTTACTACTCAGGGTACCCTAAGCAGAATCCACTGAGAATATGTGTTGCTTCATAATGGTTTTGTTCTTTCTTCGTAAGTCATTATACCTTCACATTTTAGCATGGCCATCTTAAATATTTTTTAATATGTCAAGAAGTCTCCTATGTATAGAACTTCTGTAGCAACTCTGTAGCATAATGCCAGTGATCTCTGGAAGATACATTTAAGACCTAATATATTGAACAGAATCAAAATATTAGTGTATTTTTAGATTAGTGGTGCCCAAGATCTGAGTTTCTAAGAGTCTGTCTGGCCACAGTATCTTCTCTTAGAGTAATTCTCTTTTTTTTCTGTGTAGCTGGTGGTACTGAATATAGAGATGGCTTGAATTCATCTTTTGTTTTGTCTTCCTTTCTTAGCTTGCTCCCAAGTCTGACTCTTGCTATGAAACTGGCCATGGAGGCTTTCAGAACACCCCATCACCCCCTAAACAAACTCAAGTATTTACAAGTAAATAAGCAGCTCAAAAAGGCAGGAATTGTGAATTCCTGAAGACTGCAATATTGGAAGAAGGCTTGTGTACAAACTGTTACGGATTTTTTTACAAGCAATGAAGGACAGGGGCCACATACACCAGTCAGCCTGATATGTGAATGATAAATTTGTTCCTTGTAGTGTATAGTATAGATAACTCTTTTAGTGCAGGATATAGTCTCCTATATCCATACACATCTATAGGTCAAACCTAGAGGAAAAAAATACTTAGGACTTGCTTTGCCGTACATTAAAGAAAACCTGTCAGCTTTGGTGAGGGCTGAACTGGCCCAGTAGCTTACTGATAGTCTAAGTGTGGGAGGCCTGATCTTTACTCATGGATGTGCATTGTAGCCAGGTAGTTATATATGATGACTTAAGAAATCAAATTGGGCAGGAGAATCTGTATTTTATATAGTAAAATGTGGATACTCCAGATTTTACAAGGTTTTTACACAGACCTTCTGAATGATGGAACATATTGAGAATATATTGCAATTCTGAAAACATAACAACAAATATAACACTTGTTAGGGCTTATGCTGGCTATGTCTGTACTGTGCAAACACCCTGTCCGGGATTTCAGAATCAAAAGTATTCTTGATGGTAAAGAATTTTAGTACTGGTGTCCACGTAATACCATCAGAATTGATTGGAATAGCTGAACTATGCTTCATCTTACCTTGAAAGCTGTGAGGGCTTAAAAACTGACATTGTGAAACAGATCTTTGTTCTGGTGTTTAAGCCATGTGCTGCAGTACTGTGGAATTGTATGGGAACAGCATCAGACTGCTGCTTCTTCCTTTGTTTTCATTTTAAAAGCTGTAAGACTTTACCTTTCATGTTGCACACAGAGAGGCACTCATGACACCCTGCAAATATGGAAGGCTTGTGAAACAAATGTGCTCTTTTGAAAAGACATCATCTTACTCCTCTGACTCACATTTCTGGCAGGAGTCCCATCAGTAATTTTTATGCTTCCACCTGGAAGCATAAATTTATATTAATTTAGCACCATTTATATTAATTACAAAATACTTGAGCATAGATGGAAACAGACTTTCAGTTCTCTAGCAATGGAGACTGAAATTGTCAGTGGAAGATTGTGAAGCCCTGTGAAATTCTGTAGTGCAACCTGGTACCTTTTAATCCATATTTCAGATTTATGGAATGTCTCCACCTTGCCATGCAACTCCATGTTGAGGTTAATGGCAAAAGAATTTAATGTTTAAATGTCTAATCAGTTGTTGGTGATAAAATGTTTGTGCCTTCCCTTATCCCAGTTCAAAGCTAGTCTTGTAGAGGGTCAGGTAGTCATCTGGTCTGAAATACTTTCGAAATAAATACTTTATCAAAATCTCATTAGCCATAAATAAACTAAATCCTGGAATCTTGTTTAACAGAAACTCCCATGAGAGTTAGTTGATGATGTTTGTCCCTCTATGAGGTGATGAGAAGTTACTCATTGCCTTTCTGGCACTGTGGTTACAAATGCTGTCCAAACAAGGACTGCAGAATTAGGCTGTCTTTATTTTTCATGGACTGCCAATTGTATATAATTATTTAGAGTCAAGGTCTACTGAGTCCTGTGAGACTAGACTTGAATCCCCATATCTCAGACCTACGTGAAACTTCTAATTTTTTGCTCCATTTCATTCACCTTAAGAATTTATGAAAATGCTGAAAACTTATTTGTATGCTGAAAATCCCTGCTAAGCTTGGCCTGCAGCCCAATCCTGATGCATTTCCTTTTTCTTTAAGTAGAATTCCTAACTGGGTATGTTCTAATACAATGGACTGTAACCAATTAATCACCTAGCTGTTAATGGAAGTACAAGGCAGTACATTGCAAGCTTGTTGCTTTCACTTAGCCAGGAGAATTTGTGTTTGGTGAAAATGCAAAGACATCAGTCAAGCTGACAGACACAACCTCAGTCGCCTTCTGTTCTACTGCCCTTGCCATTGTTCAGGGACATGGAGCATTCAGCATTGCAGCTGACAGTGAGAAACCCCTCCAAACAAGTTGGGTAGCTTGATGAATTCTGTACCTTAGCTGAGGGAACGGCAAGAAAATGTACAGCAAATGCAAACACTCAATTACTGTTTGAATGTTACGCCTTTCATAGTTTCCTGCCAGAAGTGAACGATAGGGAGCACATTAGCATGGGGAGCTTACATGCATAATAATAATCTGAACGCTAAGAATTTTTTTCCTCCTGACAGCACAGAATTGTTTTATAAATTTTTTAAAAACTTGAAATAGGTGTTTGACATGAGCAACTAAGAGAAGCTGTTTAGAATTGCAAAATGAATTAAAGCTTTAAAATGCCTTTACACAGTTATAGGCAGAAGCAAAAGTACTGGAACTGGAATAATGAAGTAGGAAATTGCTTCTGCAAAAGGAGAAGCGTTTGAAAACAGAAATAATCTTCCAATTTTATTTCTGAATTAAATTGCTTTTAATTTTAGATAATCAACAGTGATGTTGATATACATCGGGAGTCTCACAAATATGGGGTTATTTTGTATATTAGAAGGTTTTGAAATGTTGAAGTACCCATTTTTGAGATTTTAGAGAGTTATGTTTTATGCATCTTGGAAAAGAGAACAGCCAATGCCACTAAGGAAGGCTTAATTTCACATTTCCCACATCAACCTTTTATGTGCCATCCAGTGGAAACGGCGTTGGTGTTTCTCCATTGAGAGTACTGAGCATCTAGGAGAGTTTCTAGGTTTCTGATCCTGTTGCCACTGCAGAGAAACTATTATTTTCAGTGTAATGGCGCCACACTGCTCATCATAAACTTCCTTTACAAAGGTGAGTGTCATTATCTCTGTTTACCTGGGAGGAACTGCAGCAGAGAAATGGGGGTGATTCATCCATGTTGTTTTAGTGATGTGGTAATCGAGCTGTTTCCTGATGTCTTGTGCCTTAGTCATAACTTCCTGTAAAGGCTGGCTCTGGGATGACCTCTCAAGGGCTGTGCTCACACTTTGCATTAATAGCAAGAGAGAAAAAATATTTGACATAGAATTCTTTCTCACTCATCCTGAAAGGAGACTCTAACATTACTTTATAATTTTCCCAAACTTTCATTTTGCTCTGTTGCTTTGGTTTTTTGGACAGCCTGTTTTACAAAAAAAAAAAATAAATATATATATATGTATATAAAAAAGGAAGAAGATTGTTCAGCAGTAATTGCAAGAAGGTCTGGCAGCCACTTGGGGGAACACAGAAGACCACAGGATCCAGCCTGGATCAGAACAGACAAATTTGCCTTGTGCTAATAGAATAACTACTAGTGTCAATAAGGTGGGTTTTTTCCTCTCAGTTCAGAGCTTTCTAGCTTTTTAAGGTCTGTAGATTTTAATACTAAGATACTTCTAGAGACAAGAGTATTTATCTGAAAAGCAGTATACAGTGATTAGCGTCCCAGGTGAAGATCTAGGAGTTACCATGGCTACCTTAAGGCTTTTCCAAGTTACACTTGGCTGAGCTCACACAGCTGGCAGCACTTGAGTTTGCAGCTGTGAACGACAGAACAAAAGGCAAGCCCTGCCTCTACCAGACTATTGCTGTACCACTGGAGTCTGAAGTTCCTCTGCACCACTTGTGCTGCAGGACATGGCTTCTTGGAAGTCCAGATTCTTTCTCCCTACAGCTTCCCAGACAGGCTTGGATCCTGCTGTTATTAGTGAACAAGAAGGTAAGAGGGTGTAGGACTACGGATGGTGAGAAATGAATGATTAGAAAAATCAAAATCTAAGCTCCACCTGTCAGCTTGCAATGGGAACTCTGATTCCAATTGCAATCCCAGTCAGGGTCATTAAGTAGCTTGTGTTTGCTCACATGCTGAAAGGTTTGGAGAAATCTAGTCTAACAAGGGAGGAACATAAAGCCTTTCAATAATTGTGTTAATTCTGTAAAAAAAAGTCTGTAGGTCACACTTTTTTTTTTTTAGTTTAGAGATATGCCTAAAGATAAATAGTATTCAGCTAAATTTGGCATGGAATGGCTGATTGAATAAATAAGGAAAGTGGTTAAGATTAAAGGTGAGAGGAGTCTGTTTGAATGTGAGTTCATGGATAGGCATGATGGGCTAGACTGATAGCTTAATGTCTTTAAGCATTGCAGAGTTTGTCTGGAGAGGTGTTCTAATTTTTGGCGCCAGATGAATGTTGAGCAGGTGTGCAGGTAGTTTCATTTAATTTTCCTGGAGACTTCGATCATTATGTATGTGAGACTTGTATAGATGGTAGCTCCTCCTGGACTGGACATTTCCAGACACATTCTGTCCCAACAGCCCCTGTATGCTACTGCTTCTTTGACCACAGAGGACCAGAGCCAATGGCATTAGTCTCTGTGCTTCATTGAACTGCTCTCACTTTATGCAGAAACCTGCATATTTTCAATCAAACCTTTATTTGCTCTAGTTTAAAAAATGTTGGTGTCTCTGTTCTTTACGCTTGCAAGGTGTAGTACACTTCAGAGTCTGAGTCCAACAAGTATTTGAAATGTGCCTGTAAGAGTGGGATGGTTTATGCATTGTAAAGTCTTTGCTGGATGGAATTAAGTGCTAACTCCTTCGCAGAGGTAATCATGTGGGGGAAAAAAAAACGTGGAGAAGAGCGTATTATTGTAGCCCACTCTGTGGCACTGCTGACAAACGCTGATTCTGCCTCAATGGTGATTACTGTCGTTGTTTGACATCCTGTCAATTCTGCAGCAAGTATCAGTTTAACAGATATAATTTTAAAACCTCACAGTAGAATCATGAATAGTGGTGACAAGGATATCTATCCTTAAATGTATATCTGGAGGGATCTGGCTCTGCTCAGAGAAAGGGAGGCTTAGACTGTGGGGTTTGGAAGGGACACAGTTTGGTTCTCTGCATTAGTAATTTGGTTCACAATGAGTGTGATTTTGATGTCACTTTCCCAGTTGTCTGTGTTTAGTGTGCTTTAGTTTGTGTCATTTTGGTCTTAGAGTATGTAGAGTGGATTTCTCTAATGTGAAATGAAAGTGGCAGATGTATTCTAGGAGGACACCTGGAATATGCTATCATGTAATGTTGAATTCTCAGCACCAGCTCTTTTGCTCTGTAATTCTCTCCTTCCATACTATGCTAATGTAGGCAGAGTGGCACCAAGGAAGCAGTGAAAACTCACTTCAGAAAGCTTCACAGCTTTCTGAGCTTGGATGAAAGTTTTTATGCTGTTCTTGAAATGATACTATTCTAAGCAAGGTCACAACTTGTTCTTGTCTCACAAGCACTGGCATTCGACACACAGGCAAAGAGCCGTGTGCTCCTATGTCAACAGAAGACACGTTAAAGGTATGCTGACAGACTCTGCCCCTTGGAAGGCTCTTTGTCCATAGGGATGAGGTTTCGGGGTGTTACTTCGTGCCCAAACAAGAGGTGGTTGGGAACAGGCAACTTGTTGCTGAAACTCTCCACTGCTGGCCCATTCACATATGTGCCTTTCTACATATAGAATTTATCTGCTGATGACATCAGTTCTTACCTGGATGGTGAATTTTAATTTACTTGAAAATGGTTGACTGCCACAGAAATTCATCCAGCGAGTTTTTCAGTGGCTGTTTCCATAGTCTGTTTCAATACAGTTTATACACTAACATTGTCGTATGTTAACACTTAAACCTGTGGAAAATGTCTGTAATTGTGCTGTTCCAACGCAGACATGCTATCTGTCATACACATGTGATCTTCATGGTCCAAACAGCCCTTTACCTCCATCCTTGGGTTACACTGTTAATGCTCAACTTGGGGTGAATTGATGATGAAGTGATGCAGTCGCTTTTATTTTGTAACCGAAGATGCAAAAATAAACAGGGATAAAATTTCTCACTGAAGACAGGTTCACAGTGTGTAAGTCATGTTCCTTGTGAGTACATTTTAAAGGAATAATTATCTGCTAAAAAGAAGGGCGGATATGGCCACGTATTTTAACTTAAACTCAAGCTCAGGGAACCTGTAAGGGGCAGAGCACCAGCAGAGCCAGAGCTCTGACTGTGCATAATATGCAGCAGGTGGCAGCCTGCGTTGTGCTGAGAGTGGGGTTGGTCCTTGTCACCACTTCCATCCTGAGCAGGACCTTTCTGGGGCTGTGAGAAATGGAGAACAAATGCTCCTAGTATTATTAAATTTTGTGGCTTTTCAATTCTTCTACATGCGTGAATGGTGAACAGCAGCAATGCTCATGTTAGGCTAAGGGGTGAGTTTCGCTTTTGGAGGAATCATTTATGGCAATCCCCAGCTGTTACAATGATAAATGATGATAAATAAAATAGTTTCATGGTGAAGAATTTGTCAGTAGACTAGGAAGAGGGTGAGCTATGGAGGCTATAGTTGGCTAGCGCTGAAGTTATGCACAGCTCATAAGCTTAGGACAAACAAACTGAATGTCCCTTTAGCCTTTGGGGTTTTTTTTATTAAAAAAAACCAAAAGCCTACTCACACCTGCTTCCTTACCTGAGTCTGTGTCTCAGATCACTTCAGGAATGTACTCATGAGAAAGACAGAGTGTGTGGATGTCAGCCTGACCTGAGTCACCATCCTCATTTGCTGTGGAGACCGCGATGTCCCCTCTGCAGCGGGGAGAGGGCAAGATGGCGCCAGGCAGTCTGTTAAGGAGTACAAATAAAACCCACTCATTCTCTTTATATATACCTACATCTCTTTGTGTGAGTGTCAAATGTCCCCTCCTATTTGTTTCGTGGCTATTTGTGCTTTGCCTGATGGCAGGATCCACCTTTTGTTTCAGTGATGCAGAAATGATCTATAAGGCTTATTTCTTGGCCTGGCGAATCTGTTTGAGGGCCAGTGACAGCCGCCAAGCTTTTCTTCAGGAAATCCCGAATCTTTGCAACTAGGATTAAAGCTCTGCTGCTTTGATGTAGTTTCTCCAGATTTGCTGTTCTGATGGGCCACAGCCTCTAGAGTAACAGGAACAGGCTGCCAGTGCAGGCTCCAGAGGGAGCTGCTGTGGATGGCAGAGGTCCAGGCTGAGCTTGGAGGTCACGGGAGGCTGACCCACAGCTGGTGACGCACCTCTGCCTATTCCACACAATGGGGAAAAATCAGGTTATGGATCATCTTTGTGAGAGTGCCTTCAGCAACCTTTTGGCAAAGTCGAAGGTGTCACACTCTGCATGTGGCGACCCTCTACGAGGAGGCCTAGTGCCCCGCATGGGGAAAGCCTGGCTTTCCGGGGTTGCCTGTGGCCTGGAGGTCAGTGGAGGTCAGAAGTGAAAAGTCATAGAACTAGATACTCTGTGATTAATGCAGATAATCTAATAAAAGCATTAGCAAGACTCCAACTCTGGAGACCTGGCTGCTTAGTCTGGGGCACGCATGGCTGACTAACGCTGGAGTGTGAGTGTGGGTGTTTCCTCACTGCTGGGAGCAGAGGGAAGATGCGGTTTGTCACCTTATTACAGCTCTGCTCCGTCAGGCTCAGGAGGGGAAAAAACCAAGCTGGCAGCATTAAGAGTCATCAGTCTGACTGGAAAATCTGCAGGTTTGAGCCTGGCTGCACTAGGTACAGAGGCTCTCAGGTATTTCACCATGAACCACCATGAACTTGCTAGTTAAAGATATGTATGCCTGTTCTCAAGACCTCTCCTATTCGAAGATCAGTGCTTTCCAGAAACTGGGTCAGGTGGCCTAAAATGTGGAGTAACATTGGAGCAACCAAGTCAGTGAATTCAGGGGAAAAGGCAGAGTAAAAAATGATCTTAACTATTCTGTTCTCTGGTTCTTCTCCTGCACCAAAAGTCTGCTGATGGAATTTCCAACCCAATCAGGAACTATAGCCTACAGACAGGTTTGACAGACATCCTGCCTGAAAATTACATACAACCTACAACAGAGATAAGTGCAATTCTTTTTCTCTGGCCACATTTAAGATGAGGAATATAGTCCATGGTTTCAGCCACTGTTCCACTGAAATAATGAGATTAAGGTAATACTGGGTTAAAATGTCACCTTTGCTGGTGACTTCAGAAATGGTTTCTTTTGTGCTTGATGCACTTAGCTCCAAGGGAATGTATTCCCAGCTCCAGGATACATACTGTACTGCAGTGCTGGATGCTGGCTGAGAAGGTCAAGGTATGGAACTGCTCTGGTGAGTAATTTTGGAAATGTTAAGACTTCTACACTGTAAATCCATTATCTAGTTATTCCTAGTTATATATCAAATGTCAATACAGCCTTCTCTGAGGATTTCCATTACCCAGAAACTAGGAAATATATTCTTAGATAAATTTGTGGATTTATAGTAAGACTGATATACTCCTTCCCATTCCATCCAGCATGAGTAACAGTGGCAAGTAAAATCTTGAGAATACTACTGAGAACTAAGACTCTCATACTGTGCTCTGCTGCAACGTTGACTCACTAGAGTGATTGCTTTCCCACTGTTGATGAGTACATCAGGCAGGTAAAATTAAGACAAGGCATAAGTATCCCGGTCTCTGGAGTTATATTCTGCTGGTTTGACTATTAACTCTTGGGTTTTTGTGATGTATTTTATATGGCACATGAACATAAAACTACTTTTCCTTAGAAGAATTTGTTGAAAGCCTGTGTAATTAATATAGCAGTATATAAGCCTGGCTTTTAAACCAGGAAATTAAGATGCTCTATTTTGTGTACAGATTTCTGCTGTTTTATTGAGATTGAAACCCTTGAGGTATTTATAAGAAAAAACTATGCTGTGTCATAGCTTTGTAGTATCCATCGATTTTTACTAAACAACTTTATTTTTATTCAAATTCCCTCTTAGTTGTTACTGTCCTGCTGCCTTTAGTTCACGCCCTTGTTTCTACTAAATATAAAACACTGTTGAGCATTCCTGTGAAAATATGACATTGTTCTTCCCTCCGCTCTCTTTCTAGTACATTCTTTTATTTGCTGTCACTTTTGGGAGATGTTCAGAGCAAAGAGTATGTTTGTATTCCAGATATGGATAAGGACATAACTTTATGTCTAGTCAAGTGACCTGAACTTAATCTCAGATTGAAAGCCGTGTGGACAGGTAACCCTCAGGGAGACCAGCAGCACTGAAGGCACAACTGCAGCGGGCTGTAGCAGAGATGTGGTTTAAACGTGCATTACGTGCACTTGACAAATGTAGTATATACTCCAAGATTCCCTCATAGTATTTATAGCTTGTAGTGATACTCACAGCAGTGTGTCTTAGTTTTTTGACACTAGTCAGACTATAACTTCCCAAGGCACATGTGCTCTTACCCATCTTTGATGTGGTATGGACCCACCCAAACTTAACCATGACCACCAAAGTGCTCATCCTGGCGAGTATCAACAGCTCTTATCTGAACTCCTATGCACTAGGATCAATTCCCTTTCTACAAAATGTTTAAACTGTATTAGGCATTCATGGCTTCTGTCAGGACAAAATACTAATATTGCCAGAAACTTTTACAATTACTGTCATTAATACAGATTTGTACTGGGGCCCCCTAGAATGTGTGGTGTGTATTTTCAAGGAAAACAATTACTGGTGGGAACACTTGAAGCTTCATGCTTTAGGCTGCCTTGGAGAAACATATTCCGTTTCTCAGTGTTTAGAAGTTTTGTTCAATTTGTACGTCAGTGGACACAAGTGCTGCTGTATGTAAGGCTGTCTGTGTACAAGTGCGCAACTGAAACACGTAGTTGGATACTTTGCTTCAGAGAGCAGCAAAGCTGATAGGCCTTGTTCAGCATCAGCACTCTATTTCAAAACATAGCACAATCAAGTACTCTTTGAGACATCCTGTTCATCCAGTGCCATGGTTCCTATTTAAATCAAAAAATACAAGAATACTGACTGCTTCTGTAGTTTGTCTCCTGTCTGAGCTCACTAGGTGAGCAATTCCGTAATGTGTTTCCTTCTGTCCATACTCCATGATAAGTGATAAGGAAAAAAGAAATACTGAAAACATTCTCCAGCTCCCCTCTGCTTAAGACTTTTTATAAGAGTGCACTTGGGAGGGAAGCTGGTGTTCTGAACCACAGGTGTTCAATAAAATAATGCAGCTGCATCTGTTCTTCGTCTCCTTGGCTGTCTTGTCCCTTGGGCTCTTCCTTTGAAACAAATTTGCTGTCATGTCTAAAAGTAACTGGGTTGGGCCTTAACGGTTAATTTCAGGAAAAACACAAATTCTAAAGATGGTGTTTTCTTTGGCTGCTTTTGAGATAAATATTCTGCATTTTAGTATTTGATGGACCCTTCTCAGGCACATTTGACAAATTCCAAAGATCATTTAGTTTAAGTGGTCAAAGTACATCAGGCTTCTGAACACACATACTTTTTGTGTCTGTGCTCCTCATTAAGTTGGCTGGCAGTTCTTGTTCTAGCTGCATGATAAAACAATTAACAAAGACTGACTTGAATACTTACTTTCTTCCCATGATTTTAATGTCTGCTGGAAGGTTTCCATTAGCTCTGAAACAGATTTTTGCCAGCTACAATCATTTTGTTCTGGTTCACATTGTGGGAATCTATGACGAAGCAGCTACACAGGAAACCCTTCCAAGTAGCTTGTACACTATACTTCAAATTCATCTACGTATCATATCTATGTACAACATGGAATGTACACACTTTTTTCTCCTTTTTAAAAGTGCTGATACTCTCTCCTCCAAGATGAGTTGCTGGTTTTCCTTCTAAAAAGATAGAGGGGTAGATGGACACTTCATGTTTCAACTCAGTCATGCATGCTTGCTGCTTTTATTCTTCCTTTCATTAACTCTCTCGAGATTTGGCACAAGAGCAGCATTATATAAGACTAAATAATTCTTACATAAATCTGAGTGAATGCCTTTCATGAAGTGCTGGGTGCTTATCATGGCTATAAGTAAAAATGAATCACTTCCTTTTTAAACCGGAGCTTCAAACCTTGTATTTTGTGTAGTTAATTGCCACAAGCCAAAATAACCTTTTGAGCTCTGTGAATTTTCACAGCTGCAGGCTGGAGGAAAAAACCCACACACTGATAAATAGAGACTTAAGAATTTCCAAAAGAAATTATTCCCCACTCCAACTGCCTCTTTTAGCACAAAGCTCAACTCATTTTTGCCAGAATGTTAAAACGCTTCTAGCACATGTCTGTAGAGCCAAGAACCTGAGTATCATCTAAAGGACAGAATGAGAAAGAATAAAGCAAGGATAGTACGAATTTGACACTTCAGGAACAGGACGGAGAATAGTCACCAGGTCAAGAAGCACAGGTAATTAAGCTTTTGCTAGAGGCTAACAGATCAAGTAGGTTCAGGGCTCAGTATGTGGAATAGGAATTAGCAAAACAGGAACGTAGGAGGACAACAGGCAGAAAAGATTATTTCCAGTCTCCTTGATGAAAGTAAGTGAGAACCAGTACTGGAAATGGTCAGAGGATGCAGAAATAGTACTGGGACTGCAGTTATAAAACCCAGTTATGCTGGAGGAGAAATTTTTTGGCCTGTCATCCTCCTCCATTTCAGGATGGTTATTCTCCTGGTAGAAGAGGGACTTCCTTGCTTCAGTGAAAGGCAAGCATGAGCAGGAATGAAGGACTTAGTGCTGGAAGAGGAAGTTTGTGTACGGAAGTAATGGGCTAGCAGTAGGAAGACATGGAAAGCAAAGAGGTTAGAGGTCTGAAACCCACTGGCCATCATATTAAGGAAGAGGGAAGGACATATTGCGATAAATATTTGGCAAGTATCAAATGAAGCAAACAAGCTCTCCTTTGAGTGGTAAAGAGGACCTAAGGCTAGAGAGAAGGATGAGGTTAAATTATTCTGCTAAACTAGCACGATAAATCATCCACACAGACACTGAAATCCCTTGCTGCCAAACATAAGAATAAGTAGAATGGGATAGGGTCAGTATATTAAAAGACCAGTGGATGGCAGCATATTTTTACTACCAAAATAGTGAGTTGTCATGCCACATGTTTTGGTTGTAGATCATCTGCTGACTAATACGTCATGTGTCCCAAGTACTTTGGACTGGGCTTTTTGTGTATAGTTCATGTTTCTCTAAGATAGTGGTAACACTGTTGTAGCTGTCCCACACTGAGGCTTGTGGGAGACGAACAATGTTCATGAACAGGGCTAGGAGTGAAAGGCATCAAATACGAGTGAAAGTGAGAATAACAAGGATAACATCATGTGACCTAGCTGTATGCACCTTCTGAGAGTTTAGAAGAGTATTTCAGCAGTAAAAATGCATAAGTCTAAGCCTAAAGAATCATCTTAGTCTATTAGTTCTGATAATGAAATGTGGTCTCAGTCTCAAGTTTATTGTTCTGCTATGAAGCTGATGATTTCTTGTCAAAAGTTGGGAACAAAATCTGTACATCGCAGAGAAATTTCTTGAGATAAAATAATATGTGAAGAGAAAAACTGAGTGCCAATTCAGGCTATAGCATAACATCCAGCCAACCAAAAACTAGTGTGCATGAAGTAGGTAAAGGGAAGACTTACCTGCTACTTAGACTTCAGAAAAAAAAAAAACCCACATTGTTCTTGCTTACCATATTTATTCACTCTAAGTGGAGAAAACCTGACAAGTCATAATGGATTTGACTCGTACATACCATCCATAGTTCCTGTTCACATAAATTTCAACTGAGAAAGAAAAACATACATTTTAAAAGAATAGTTTATGAATTTATTTGAGAAACAGACTTCCAACAAACTTGTGAAAGCTAGAAGAAAGGTTTTTCAAAACTTATAGCTCATGTATTCTGGAGCAAAACACTTAATGTAAAGCACACATGACATCTGACTTCCATACACCTCAGAGGTTTTCTATGTAGTCTTCACTAAAGTGTACTTATTGGATGTTTTACTGTACCAGAGCATGAGTTCCTCCATCAGCTTGAAAACCTGTGAACTAGATGCTGACTATAAACAATGCTTTTCTATAAAAAGGACAGTTCAAATGCAAAAAAACAAGAGGGTATTGGCAGTCAAGTTTCTTTGGGAGATAGTACATCGCGTTTGGTTCTGACTTTCTCACAAACAGCAGCAGACAAAAAGCATGGCAATCACTTTAATTATTTGAAGCTCTTTAAGAGCATTTGTAAAAACAGGTCCAATTATAACTGATATTTGCATAATTAACCTTGAAACAAAGCATTTTGTTAGTGATAAATGCATTAAGAGCTGAAATATAATAAGCTATTCTATTTGTCAGCTTGTCAGATACATATGCTGAAGCTTCCCCTTCTAATTACAAGATGTTTAGTACAGCACAACAGATTTTGAAATTAATATAGAAGCTGGAATGTTTTTTCAGTTGTAGCACATTTCATCTGAAAAGATTACCATGAGAAAACATAAAGAGGAAAGAAGACTGAAAGCAAGGATTTACAAACGTTCTAATTTTTCACTTAGAAATTCTTCCACGCTATCTGTATTCCACTTGAGGATGCTCAGTTCTTCTGCAATGTTCCCACTGTCATCCAGCAGCTTTAGTACAGGGTCAGAACCACGCACATACTGCAGAAAAAGAAGAAAACCAGTTACCTTGGGCTAGATATGCATTCTCCATGTCAGCACTCCCCTCCCCTAGTTGATTTAAATCAGTTAAAGATGTCAAAACAAGAATAGTAGAAAATCCGAAGAGTCACCATGAAGCATGAATACTTAAGAATGCAGCACTAAATTACATCAGAGTATTGGCAACCCAACTTGAGCTAAGAAATCAACCTAAGCTTTGGTTTTTTAAAGCTTAGAATTTTTAAAAAAACCAAGGAGACAAGCTTGGTTTTTCCTGACAATGCTCAATGCTATAAGTTATCCAGTGCCACATATTTTGTTCTGATTTTACAAATTTCACTATTAGAGTGGTTGACAACAATGTATTCTACTTTTCTTGAAGAAAACAGATCTATACAAATCAAATAAAGCTCCTGAGATCAGTCTTTCAGCTTTTCTCCTCTGCTGCTACCTCTTCTCCTCCAATGTTTTTTCACTACTGTGCAGATCCAAAGGAGGAACAGAAAGTCGAAAGCTACATTTTGTGTGCATGTGTGTACGCAAAGGAAGGACTAGTGACAGGGGATACACCCTACTGAAGCTTTCAGGACACTGGCAGCAGCTGACCAGTGTTTCCAGCTCTGGGTTAGATGCTTTCTTGCCTACTCCTAAGGAGTGAGGGTGAGAGAAAAGAAAGCATAAGAGACAAAGAGGCCTCATTTCACAGGAAATTACAACATGTCAATGGAAGAGCAGTAAATGTTTATCTTGATATCCAGAACAGACTTACTTGCTTTAAACAAAATAGGCAGAAAACAGATTAAATATAAGTCCAAAGTCTGAACTTTATGTCAGAGAGAGGAAAGTGGAAAAATAGTCAAATGAGGAGGAGGGGGTGTGGTGGTGTGAAACAGCTACTTGTTCTCTCAAGCCCACTACCCAAGCTAATGCATATGCAGGGAGGCAATGCTGTAAATCTGGCTTTGAAGGGTGATACTCTACTTCAACTGTTTTAAGTTACTGAAGTTAGACTTTTTGCATTAAGCAGCTGAATGATTTTTCTCATAGAATCAATAGCCTTTTTACCATTTTAGAAATTTCTGGTCGCTTTACCAGCCTGAAGTTCTACTTTTAATTTATAATGTAATCACGTTCTTTCCCGCTGTGTTGTATCTGAGCCTACTAGGCTTTGCTGGTAATATAATATTTTAATGCTTCTGAAGACTCACCAAGTCACAAAATATGTAATGCAAATAAAAGCTTTTAAGAGTATTAAAAGGCTCTAGCCATTTAAGTTTATGGAAAGGATTTTCCCAGTATTTTACTTTACCCTACTCAGCTAAACTAGTTGGTTTTACTTACTGAAGCTACTGGCATCTCTAACCCGTTTTCCAAGTGTTGTAAAATAAACACACTAAAGTTTTTTTTCTGGTAGTGCTCTATACCAATTGTCTAGTGCACTTTGATGTTCAATACAGCTACAAAGTTTAAAATAAAAACTAAACAGCCAGACAAGAAGAAGGAGAGAAAGCTTTCTGAAAGAAGTTGGAGGACACAGAGATACGAATGCATGAGACAGACAGAGGAAATACTTTTTGGATTGAATCTGCTGCTGAGAAGGCAAATCATTTATTGCAGCCATGCATAGATATGAAGTGATTCCAGATGGTGCTATTTAGTGAACAGAGATGGGAGCATGAGATGTGAGATTCAAGATGTGTACGTGTGAAGTATGCTGGAAGTTCACACAGGATTTGAGAGGAAAGGGAAGTCTTGCACTACATATTGAAGTCAAAGAATTGTTTGAGCTTACGACAGTGCAGCTTTGCATATATGAAAGTCGTAAGAAACACCATTCAGTATATGCATTTCTGTATAGCTGGACATTTGAGAAGAAAAACAGAATCACAGAACACAGCAAGGAAATTGAGAGGGAAAAGAAAAATCTAGGAATCACTGAATGTATGGAAATGACAGCTCCATCAGAAAATGAGGGGAGAACCGCAGAAAAGGAAACTGGCAGAGTTAGTATGAGTAAATTCAAGATACCTACACAGTAAGGGCAGAATGCAAGCAATCCTCATAGTCATTCGTCATCAGCTATTTATTATGGTTTCCAGTACATTTTTTCTTGGATTAAAACCAAACAGCAACAACAACAAAAGCACAACCCCCAACGACAACAAAGAATTGGTACCAAACAGTTACTGAGCAATAAACCAATTAATATTAGCAGCAGGAAACTTGTAAAGATTTACACTGCCAATGCAAATGTATGTCCTCTCCTATAGGATTACTTGATCAGCAAATAAGGAACAATCCACAGAACCGTCTCCACCAAGGTTAATTCTTCCTAACATCCCAAAGAACAGATAGGTTGCTACTCACCTTGATCTGCAGTCCCCTGAAAAGTTTTGGCTTATCACTCCTGACAAAAGCTATGGTTTGGAGAAAAAAAACAAAGAAGAAAGATAATCAAACTCTTTTCCACTTGATTTATGTTCAAGCTAGTATTGCCTGAATTGGAACGATGCTTAAGAAGACATTTTAATGTCAAAATTCTTCACACCCTCACAACATTAATAATACTAATAATACTAAACCTATTATGCCTAAGTAACTTCTTATTTTTGCTAGTATTCCAAACAAGATTCATATCTCTTTGGTTTTTCCTTGAACACCAGTGTAACTGTTGAAATCAGTTTATCTGCATGTACAACTGACAGTCTTCAGCAGACGGGCCCATATGCTCCCGCGATAGGCAAATGTGAGGAAAAGCATTACAGAGATCAAAATCTGGCTGAAGATAAGCTTTGTGAGGGAGGCTAAAAACCCCACACGTCCCACCTGCACGTGCCACGCAAGCTGCAGCAGCGCGGGTGAAAGGGCACAGAGGAAGCCGTGGGGAGAGGTGTTATTCTTGCAAACAAGATGGACGATCGTGTCTGGCAGAGATCTCTGAGATTACGTGTCAAAACCCAGCAAGAAAACAAGAAGAGAAGCTGGTATCTCCTCTTCTCTTGACACTTGTAAAGGCAATCAGCTTTCAGGTGGACTCTGTGGCCTGTCATGTAGCTACACAGAGAGAAGTTCAGGTCTGAGGTGGGCTGCTGCTGAACAATTCTTCGCTTGAAGCACGAGTCACAGCAAACAGCAGGCATTGACAGCAACACAGTCTCGCTATCCCTACAGAACAACCCCGGCATTGTGTTAATATTAACTTTAAAAAGAAAAGATGGTATGAATTATTTCGGGACAAAGCAAAAGCGTAATCTTCTATTTCCAAACACTTTAGCCTAATGAACGTCTGAGTTCTAGAAGCATTTAAAATTTATTTAGAAAATAGCAGAGTCTTCATTCCACCTTTTCATGTTCAGTTTATGCTAAAGGCGGAATTTAGTATCTGTGCTGACATTAAGTGGATTCAGGACACTCCTGTAATATGTCAAGTAGCATCTCCCAAAGGATGAACCCTGTCAGTACAGATTGACTCTTATACAGGTGATAGCCGCATGTTAAAGCTGCTTTTTCAAGGTTAGACAACCCTGAATCTCTCACAAAGTGCAGTGCATCCAGCTGGTGCACAGAGATGAGTGCAACCTCAGGACTAACATTTCACGCTGCCTCACAAAGTGCAGTGCTTTCCATAGTAATCCCAGAGATGTCCCCTGGCCTCTTTATACCTATCTTTCCATTCCTGCAGCTACCTTAGCAGAGGGGCATTTATCTTCTTCCCTCTTCCACTGTGCTCCTGGTATAGATTAAAATCACATACTCTGCCTGCTGCGCCACCCACTACGAAATACAAACAAGTTCGGAAAAAATACCAACGGCCCAATCAGCTGCCAGATACACTAGACCCCTGAAAGAGAAAACAAGACTTGGTTTTGTTCTTTCTATAGAGCTATACACTAATGTTACATTGTAATTGCTGTAATTGTATAAAAATTTCAAATAGCACTAAATAACCAATACTTGCTCACATACTGTACTTCAATTCTGATTTAAAAATCAAAGATGTAATTTTCAACTTCAGTGTTTCCTATATCCTTGTGAGCTGTTAGTTTTCTTGGCTGTCATCAACAGCCAAGACATGCAGAGAAGTGGCAAAGACATTTATTATTCTTTAAGTCCACAGCATGTTGAATTATTTTATGGGGAATTTCTCCACATTTTTTTTCAATTTAAATCTAAAGCTGTAATCAGTCTCGAAGGCTTTATATGAGAAGCAGGTTGTAAGAAGCACTCAGAACAGTGGGTGACTTTAATTGCAAAACTTAAAACCAGTAAGAGAGCATAGTAAAATGGATAAAGTTTCAGAAGCAAATCTGAACTGTGGAACTCAACTGTATTAAAGAATAGCCCTTGGGGGTTAACTCAGGTTACAGCACTTTAAGCTTGTAACAGGTGTGAGGATTTGTTACTTGAGTGACAGATGAAAGCCCATTTGGACATGAGTGGCTGTTCTCTGGCTGCAGTGTTGGACTGAACAGGCTTGCAGAAAATGGGAACAGAATTAGGTGGAAAAAGCAAGTATTCTATAGGCAATATTACATTCTGTCACTTTTAAAGTAGATATTACACACTGAAGCACTACAGAACATTTTTCCTTAAATTTTAGACAGCTGGAACAAAATCAGTTTCTGTTAATGACATATTTATTCCTAATGCTGGTCATAGTGACTTTCTGCATTGGTCACTTGAATTTGCAATGCAACAAAGAAAAGCACTCACTGTACAAATAACTTAATTCGTGTATTCTCAATTTTGGAAACTAAAGCGAAAAACTAATATACTGACATACATTACAAATAGGTTACCCCATTGAAGGTTTTTTTTAGTTTTCACAAAATCATGCCCTAAGTTGAATAAATAGCCTTTGAATGGAACTGATGGGGACACATGGCTGCTTGCTTATCGTGTGAGGTGGTGCATGTGTTCCACCTTCAGCACTGCCCCGATAGTTTTGCCTCTATAGCCTGACATCGACATTGCTGATGATCCTATCTCTGAAGGCTACTTGCACATTTTTACACCATTATTTAACAGTTTGAGGTTTAATGCTAAAAACCTAGCTATCTTCCCATTTTCCTTTCCCTGTAGTAGCTTTAGAAATTACACACTGCACAGAAACAAGCATTTATATAGTCCATCCATGGGTGAGTGAGGAAGGCATTTTCCACTTTGACTCCCGTAAGATGAACTCTGAGCTTGATGCCATGACACTATGTTCCAGTGAATTAAACACCAGACTAGAAGTCAGAGCTGTGCTACCGCCAGCTTTGCAACTGTCCTTTCACATAATGTTAAGAAAAATCACTGCACCTTATGCTCTTTTAAAATATGTGGAATACCGAAGCATATGCCTTGTGGCGGAAGGCAATCCCAAGGTGAGCCCCTAGAGCAGACTTGATTGCCACACAATTAACTCCAATTAAAAGACCAGAGAAGATCAGGTGTGTATGGGCATTTTAAAGCCTGCCTAGCACCAAACTGTTTTGCAAAGACAGGTAATACAAAACAATGCTTTTAAAGACCTAAAAGCAGCCTCTGCATGTGAACAAAGAACAGAGAAACTCACTGCTATTGTTATAATGTTATTTCCTTGGATATGTAGCACCTCTCTGCTTTGAGAAAGTCTGTGAAAATTAGCCTGTTGGAATTAAAGCCTAGAATTCCAAGCGGAGATTACTAAGGGATCTAAGAATCGCTCAGGCCCAAAGAGCAAGCCTGGGTCCATGCATGCATACCCCTGCACTGTTCTCTCTGAGGTACAGTGGAATACACCGTAAGAAAGCTTCCTGACCCCAAATGGACATGACACCGCATCTCTCCACATACCGCTGCAACTCTATATTCCAGGTACAACTTTGCAAACAGAGCTGAATACCTGCTGTTTTGTATTAAAGGCATGATCCAGACTACCAAAGATATCTATATTCAGGAATATTCACATTATTTAGATTCCTGCTTTAGAAGCAAGGAACTCCTGCTTAATCTGAAACCAAAAAAATGCAAAATGATATTGAGAAAAAATTAAACTGATCTCTTAGTACTTTAATGAGAGCCAATATACAATGGCAGTAAAATCCCACACAGTTTTCAAACAACTATGTACGCAGACAAGCGTTTTTTGCCTTGTCTGTCTCTACATGCATCAGAAGGATTATAATGGCCCCAAATCAGAAAGGCCTGGAGGAGATTAAAAAAACCTTACTGTCTCTATTATATCAGTTCATATTTTAATGGCAGAAAAGCACAAGTCAGAACTAGTCAAATCTTCAGCAGAAGGTCAGCAATACATTTTTACTGCACAATTTCTCCTCTTGGAAAGCTACAGCATGTCTTCCAGCAAGAATCTAATGTGATTAAGTATCTGCTAGTAATGGAAAAGTCCACTAGATCAAACTTCTTATTCTTTTGTTATTTAAAAAGCTGTGCTTTTTGTTTAGATTAATTCCATTGCTTTCTGTTGTAACGCTTATGAGGACTGTGTATACCCATGGGGATTCCTCCAACTTTTTAAACAGGACCTACTCTTCTCAGTTAATGTTATTTTTTTTAGTAAACAGAACCCTTTAGCATCTTCTAAACTCTTGATGCTGTGTACTGATGCACAGCTTCATATTACAGCTAAATCTCGTTAAAAATGCTGATTGTGCAATGACAAGAGCAGCACGATCCTCCTGTCCCTCAGTACTACACCATTATGTGTTCAGGGCAAAGAATTTAGTGCTCCGAGAGCAACATCAGAAAGGAACGTTTCTGTCACCGTTCAAAAGTAAGCAGGAACGTTTCAAAACTAGTATAAAATATGATCTATTTTTACAGTAATATTTAAAGTCTTTTTGTGATTTATTTAAATTTTTCACACATTGAATTAGCAATAGGAGGCACATGAGTTAGTACTAGTCTTTCAAAACGACATTTTATCAAACAGTGGCATGGTACTTTGTGCCACTCGATGCAGCATTTACAACTGATTTTTAAAACTCAGAAGCAGGAAAAACTAAGTGTATACAAAATGTGTTATAGGAAATAATTGAAATGATCTAATACCAATACACAAGAGGGTGGATTAAAGTCCATCTAAGATTATCTATAAGTAGTTGTTCTTAGTTTCAACAATCAGAAAGCCAAACTTAATATTAGTTAGCATAAACCAATGAAATAAAGGCAAGTTTGCTTAACTTGGCCCTGAATTACTAAATACAAGCAGTTTGAAAGAAAAAAAAAATTACTAGAAACAAATTTGTGCAGAATGTCACACATTTGTACGAAAAGGCAAAATGACTCGACCATACCACAGACGACTATTTTTAAATGAACTCGAATTTTAAAAAAAAGGGTTTATTGAGGCATTTCTAGTTATCAAGTGTTAATCCCATGGAAAAGAAACTAAAACAAAAGGAAGAGTAGCAGAGTGATATCTTATGAAGACCCAACATTCTTTGAGTTTTTAGGAAAACCCAACATTTAATTATGTCACAGATATCTAAGCATTGTGAAGGCAACTGGCAATATTTGCTAAAAATGTGAATATGTAAATCACTGGGAATACAGGCAACCCGAAAGCATTAATTACTTTCCTCAGATTCTTTAATAATCTGTTTTGGGGACAAATACATGCTCTGTAGCTTTGAAGACTGCATGAACCTGCTTCAGAAGATACCACAAGATACCAAAAAGACAGAACTACAGCAGACATCCAAGCACTCGTTTACATTTTAATGGCTATAGCTTTTTACCTTTTGGGGGCCTCAGTTCAAGACACGAATTTAAATCTAAGAATTCATATGGCACATCAATAACTACTATTTGTAGTCTATTAATCAAGTTACAATGCAGCTGTTCATCACTTTATACAAAGCAGCACATGCTTTCAAAAGCAAATCCAAGATAGAGCTGATCAAGCCTGAAGAAGACACTTCACAAAAACAGGGTACTTTGCAGAAGCAGGAAGGCAAAAGACGTTTCTAAATCTGAAGAGAAGAATTGTTTTAGTTTCTGTATCATCTGTCTACAAAAGATTATGAAATGATGCATGTCTCCCACTACGATATCCTACATTTCTTAGCTAAGAAGAAGACACGCTTCTCTTGCTAAGAGTCATACAGGGAGGGCTGAGAGTTAATTCTATTGATGAACAAAAAGAATGCATAAAAATATGAAAGAAATGTTCAATAAAAAAAATGCAGCCTAATTAATTTTTTGTTAAACAAATTGGAAAGAATGTAGGAGTCTAGACACCATGATCTCCAACCTCACTGTGAGCAGAACTCCGCTGTCACTTGAAAAGGCAACTGACATACGCTAGATAGGCACTGGCCCGTTTAATTTGTTATTCTGTTTTAGAGTTTTACAGATGTCAGCCAAAAACTGTCACATTTTCCCTATTACCTGATACAATAACACACCGCTTCATCTTGTCACTTATTTTCGATGTTCTACTTTGATGGAGTGCTTTTAAAGGATAAATATTTAAGAACAGTTTTATACAGAATAATTTCAAAATATATGTAATATAGGAATTAATTTTACTGTGCAGCATTTATAATGGAGCAATTTATTTTTAAGGGAAACTTAGCATTATCGAACCTAAAAGACTTATAGAAATGTGGTCTGTTACCTGACTCATCACAAGAAGCTGTATTTGAAAAAAATGTAACAGGCATCCTTGGCCACATTCACAAAAGTATTCAGTAGTTTGTTATGATTTTACAGAGAATAACATTCAGTTTAAGATTGAGATAACCTTGCCAAGGACTACTGTTTCCATCCTCTTGCTGAGGACTATATTTTTCATCCCTTGTCAGTTCTCTGCTTTCCCAGTACCTACAAATATATTCCATATGTAATGATTCTCACACTTCAGACACATGGGTGTATTCAGTAACTATTTGTACTTTAAAACATATAACCAGCAATTTTGACACAAATTTTGACACAGGACCACGGTAAAATACAGCATTTAGTAACCACGAATAACAGGTTTTTCCAACTGTGTACTTTCCTTGCTGTGCAACTTTTACAAACCTTTATTAATTCAACAGATTTTAATCTTCAACCATTTTAAGATGTGAATCTCGCTATAAACCAAACCAAAACCAGCCCACTGTTCACCCTTTGGCCAAATAAAATATAATCCAGAAGTCCATGATGAAGTCCAAGTATGTAGGAGTAAACCAAGTGACAAAACAATTTACACAGGTACTTAAAGGTGAAAACTTTGCGGTCAGATACAGAAGTAATGTATAATAATCCATGTAATTCCAATATATACACAGTCTTGCAATTAGTGGTGCTATTTGTGTGTATTCTGCAAAAAAACACCCCCATAAAACCAACAGAATCCTAGCAGAAGCTCTGGGAAAGGAATTAGGAGTTACTTGCCATGAGACATTTGCCAATGACAGGCTACACAGCTCAATGAAGCCTACAGAGACAGTGCTTCAAAAGCAGCAGCATGACCTTCAGGCAGCCTAACCTCCGTAGCAAACATCCAAAGAAAAAGTTGAAATAAAAACTCTTCTTGAATGTTAATGTCTTAAGATGGAGACATTAAATGCTGTTTCTGGTAGAAGTTAAAATCAAGGGAAAAATCTAAGTAGAAGTATTCTGAGATTAATACTAACGTGAGGACAAATACCAGCTGGAAGAATATATTCTACTGCTTTTTAAAATTTCCAACCTGTTCTAATACACTCGCAGTAAATTTGGTCAAGATAATTGCAGAAATTGGTGATGAAAAGGCAAAAGATATCTTCAACTGCTCTAGTCAGTCTTTTTTTTTCTTCTTACTTTACCAAAGAAGAACTGGTAGTGAAAACATAGAACCTACTGGAAGAAACACTGACATTTATTATGTAGTTTTCAAAAGCAAGCTTTATGATTAATGGCATGTAGATCTCTGAGCAGGTTTAGATAACCAAGAATTGAAAGTTAAAAAAAAAAAATATCTTTACAATTTTGGAGTTTTTGCTTTTGTACTATAAGCTTTTGTTTCATGGTGTTCGCATAGCAGAAATTGGCCATTCCCTTTCAGGACCTACAGATGAAGATAACTGAGGACATAATGCAGGCTGGAGTCAGGCTAATAAGTTGACCGTCTCCTTCAAACCTACAGCTCAAAAGAACACTTAACTGCTACAACCATAAAGAAGCCGTGTGAATGGGCAAAAGCAACTGGGAATGTTTTTGCATTTGCTAAATTTGAATGGTCACAGAGATAATATGGACTCCTGTGCTAACAAAGAGAAATCTCCTCACTTCCCTGAAGTCAGACAACTCACTTAAACAACTCTTGTTTGGCATTTTAAAGAGTGGAAAACAGAAAATAGCTTTGCTCTGGTCTTGCAATCAATTAACAACTGTGTTTGGGTAGAGGTGGCAGGAGAGTGTCAAAGGCGGTGTAACTTACGTTAATTGTAACCTGGTTTAAAACCTCTTTTTCGTTTTCACTCGTTTGTCGGTTAGCCTTCAAACAGGGAGGTATTAATACCGGCCGTGGTAGATTGAGATGTGCTGTTTGTGCAATTTTATGTCTAAGGCTAGATTGGTCTTTCTTGTCTTTATCCAAAATACAGTATTAGCATCTTCATAATAGAAAAAATAATTGAAAAAAAAAAACAACAAAGTGCTGCTATCACCTAAGCTCTTCCCCCATTTACAAGAAAATTTCAGTTTGAAATTTCTCACAGATATTTTTCCTGCAGCTTCCTCCCACCACATACTGATGGTACCAATTTTCCTTTTACACTACTGTATTCCATTCACTTTAGTAGACTGTAATTATCCACTGAGAAAACAATTATACTGCAGGATCTGTGAAAAGAAAGTAGTTCCATAAGTGCACAATATAATTTCATCTATCAGTTATTGGAGGCCAGTTCCATGAGTGTCAGTTTGATGCAACTTTCCTGATAAAATATATGAAACTTATGACTACTTGTAGTCGTACTTAAAAGCACGTTTTGTCATTCAGTTGCGATAATATTTCAGATTTGAAAGAACTGTAGCGGCTTACTTACCCTGGACTTGAGGGAACCTTCCCAATTTTCATCCACATACCTCTAGGACAGCTCCTGCATAAAGCTGTAATAATAAACAGAAGCTGTTAATGACATAAAAAAACCCTTAATAAGTTTACTTGTGATGTGTCATCTATTGAACTATTTTTCTTTGAGGACACAACATGGTAGTCTGATGATAGTAACTACACAAAAATAAGACTCTACATAGAATTACACTTCCAGACCTGTCTGATTTATGCAGCAATCAGCTGTTCACTCAAGATACTTGAGAATTTTCATTAATTATATAAAAAAAAAATGTAAAAACAGGAAAAAAGAAGATCATGAGATATACTGTTGCTAGAAGCAAAGCTGGTTTTTTGTCTTTTTTTTTTTTTTTTAATGCAATTGGACATGTTTGAATGGGAATTATTTATTAATAATAGGAAAACTATTTCTTCTTCCCCAAAGATGCTAAGAAATCCTCTTTAAGTGAAGTTTTAGCTTTCTTTTTAAACCTAGCTGGGGCAGTGAAAAACTGTTTATAATGAAGATAAGGCAGTGACTTCAGACTTCTCATCTGGACTGTTAGTTGTTTATTGCAGTTAATGGTGATCATACTAATAGGCCTTAGCTGAAGTAATATATACAGGCTGGGCTAACTCTGACGCTTGCACTTAGATGTCAGTCACTTTGTTTGTCAGCTATGCAAGATATTCCAATTCAATGTTCTTAAAGCAAAGTATAAGTTCATTTCAATTTTATGTAGTATCTAAATAATAAGAAAAACAAAACAAAACACCCACAACCCCAACAATTATTAATCTTGTACACTGTCATATGTTTTTAAACTTCATGGGGTTTTTTGGAAACATGCAATTGATTCTATAGTTTGCTGAATCTTAAATATAAATTAACAACAGATTTCCCTGGCTACTAAAACAGAACTTCATACTGTACTTAAGGCATTTTAATCTTACACATAGCTGTCAATACTGTGCACCAAATCACATCTTTCTAGCCCCGAAAGTCCACTGTTTATAGAGAAGCAGGCAGAATAAGGTTCAGTTAAAAAAAAATTAATTCAGTTCATTATCTTCTACAAACAACCTCTGCTTTTTGCTTTCTTTTACAACCTTTTCATAACAAGTGTGCAAGTCAGGACATGGAAAAATATAATCTTACTTAAATGAAGTAAATTCACCCTTCAGTTAAAATACGAGCTGTGAATACATGTAATTAAAAATAAGCTTTCACTATGAAACTTAATGCATACTAACTTCTCTGAAAAAGGAGTGACAAGTCATAAAAGCAAGCCAGACACTACAACAGAAATCTCAAAGACCATTTTATTAACACTTCACCACCTATCTATGTAGGCAGTATGGACATCCAGGGATACATCTTCATTTCAGATCATGAATTTTCTGAATTCAGTTGCAACTCAGTATTTGCCTAAACACTACAAATTAGAATATAAGAAATGCTCTTAATAATTAGTTCCTGATATGAACTAATCAGTAATCATTGCTTCCACAGGAAACAGAACTAAAATTATTACATTTCTCTACCTGTTCAGGAAAGCATCTGAGAAATTTGCTTAGGTACATTTACATTTTCAATAGATTTAAGACAAAAAATAGGAATTGACTGTTAAACCCCAGAACTGCTATGAAATAGTTCTTGAGAGATCAAAATTTCAGATTTTTTAAAAAGCTTTTTTTCACTGCCCAAATAAAGATTTTATTTTAAAAAGGCATGGATAAACAGCTCAGATACTAGCTTGCATAACTAAAGTCCCGCTGGACTTAAAAAATGAAATAATTAAAAGACAGAGGAAACATGGACTAATGAGATGATAAACTTCACTTACCTAGTCTCTATTAATTATTCTTTAAAAAACATTCAACAACAATTATATCAGCAATCCTAGATTTCAGTATTAGCTTACACACCCACTAATACACACAATATTTATACTGGTTCTCTGATTCTGACAGCTATTTGCATTTCTTCTATCTTAGCACAAAGAACACCACCAAGGAATAAACAGCCTTTTTCTATCTAGTGAACTATTTAGTATATGTGTATAAAGAACTAAATACACTCGAATTTAGGGCAGCGGTAAAACGAATATTTTACAATTCTTTCGATTGTAAAAAATAATTCTTACAGATTATTTCTTCCTTTCAAGCAAGGATTTCTGCAGAACAAGATCATTCTAGGAATCTAAACTAAGACATCTTGTAATTACAAGCTACTCCCAGTTTGTAGCTCCTAGCCAACGTCCAGCAGAAGTGAAGTTTAACAAAGCGAACAGCTCAACCACTGATGTCTATATTTTGAACTTAGAAGTGTGCTGTAATTGAAGCCCAACTGTGCTGGTACAAAAAAGTTCAGATTCGTGTTGTGACAAACAGCTGCTCTCTAGATGGCTAGACAAGAAAAAAGAAAAATCAATTGGCTTCATTTATAACTCCAAACAAAGGTGTCTTTTGCAAGAAGCACAGGTTTATTTGCATCACAGCCCACAACAAAAGCATACTTGTTAACGTATCTTACTGCTACCATCTCATCATGTCCAGAGCAGATGCCCTCCAAACTCTTTTGTGAAGGCATTTACTGTGCTCGAGCATTACTAAAATGACATGTATCCCTCAGAGTGGAGGCAAACAGGCTGAGTCAGTTCATCGCACAATGCTTAGCTCACACGTTAGTTCATTAAAATAATGCTTCGCCTGTTTCAGTGCTCATGAAAGTGAGTTTAGTACTACAAGCAATGACATAAAGACTCGCCATTACTGGTGCCCATTTTAACAGCCAAAACAAGCGCTGTTAGGGTTTCCAGGCTGATTCATGTCTGCATCTATAAAAATAACTTAGCTTTTTAAAAAACATTCTAATGATTTCTAAGGCTATTGTGACAAAATCCGAACTTTTCCCTCGTTTTTCACAAAGCAACAACTGGAGTTAAATTTAATCAAAAAGACCTTGTAAGCACCTGAATGTCTTGTAATAGTTCACGCTGATGTAGCAAGGTGGCTTTTCACAACCGAGAGGAGGAAAACCACACTATCAGTCACGTCTGCTTTAAAGAGGAATACAAGTGGCAGTTATAATCAGCCACCACTTACATGAGAACAGTGTTAGACAAAAATATATATTGTAAAAATAATTGTTCCAGCAATTAAAAACAAGGAACCTTAACTAAGGTGAAAGAAAACATTTTACCCATTATTAGGAAGGAAACTGAAATAATTTCTGTGAGATAAAATTCCAGATATGGTATTGCTATCAATTACTCATGGTGAAAACTCCAGAAGAAAAATTAGATTCCTGCTACAAAGCTGCTATATAACTTTTAATGTTTACAACCAAACAGGAATTCAGATCAAACCGAACTTAAAAAGCGATACGTAACAGAGATTGCTTCTTGACGATAATAAAATGGTTTTAGGTCAAAGGTGACAAAAACAGTTTCGTAAAATTCAATAAATTATCCCTAATTCTACTTCAGTAGCACGTATGCTTTGCACACTGGGTTCATCTAACTACTGACTAAGCCTGACCCTGCAGAAGTTACAAAGTCTCTCAGACTGATTTGTACTGCTGTTTGCAATCAGATGAAAAAAAAAATCTAGTGCCATTATGTCTTAAACTATGCAATGACACAGGCTTATGTTAAGATAAAGCCATACAATGGTAAATAGTTATCTTATGGTATCTGGATTCCCTCCGATATCTACATATTATCCTCTCCTAATATCGAACAGTTTAAAAAATAATGTTAAGCTCTGCAAACAAGCAGTAAAACACAACTTAAGACTGTTGCTAAAACTCTGGATTTTTCACTTGTCTCTGGTACAAGACAACCTTCCACTAAATAATTACCAACAACCAATCTCTTTCCAGTGCAAACAATTTTTGGTTTTATGAAACTCACTACAATTTTTATTTCATATTACTATGTAAGCAGATCTGACAAAGAAACCTCCTCATGAAATCATACTATTGTTTTACTTCAAAGTCAAGAAAAATACAGCTATTAATGGTCACAGCTGCTTGGCATATGCAAACTGGTATCGTTTTGAAATAGAGTGCAAGATCTCTTTTTTTTTGAAAGGCATGCAAATTAATTTATAGTGTGTCCCGCACACCTGGGAAGCAAAAACAGTTAATAATTGATATTTGTTCTGAGAAACAAAGTCACAAAGAAAAAGAGATTTTGTTGCAAGTTTTGTTTGCTCTTTCCTAAACTCTTCTAACTGCCAATTCATTTGTTACTTTTACTGGGAAGCTAGATTAGTTAAACTAAAGAAACATAACTGATAAAATAGTTTCTCTTTTATGGGGGATAGAACACAGGGTATTTGTGTGGACAGAAGTTTTCAGAATCACTCTAGTCTTCCCCTACCCTGGAGACAGAAAATGAGCAAACATCTGGGGGTTAACCGAGAGCAGTCAGAAGGGCTCAGTGCCGGGAATACTGTGAATGGCTGTTCTGTAACGTAGAAACCCAGTCAAGTCATTGCTACACAGGCACATCACTCTGAACTGACATCATCAATAAATTTAGCCACAAAGAAACTGCTCCTATTCACAACTCCTCATTCTGTGAAGGGAGATGCCTAACTCAGAGTTTGGAAACAAAGAGTCAAACAGTCAAAAACCAGTTATCCAAACTAGTGCTATTCCTATGATTAGTGCTATGGATTACATGCAAATTCCTCTGAACAAAGCTGAAGCAGAATCTAAGCTCTCATTTATTTGCAGGAAAGGAAATTCCAACTTAGTACAAGGCTGAAAGTGTCACAAAAGGGTACTGAAGCACTGAAACAATTTGCTAAGAAAGGTTGTAGAATCTGTATCCTTGGAGATCTTCAGAACTTTCGAGCTCTGCTTGGAGTAGAAGATTCAACTTTTCTATTCAGTATGTATGTAACACAGTTACATCATCCACTGAAGTGTTTGATTTCTGGTGTGAAACAATCTCCTCCTTGCAGTGTTATGCAAACTTTTTTGCTCTTTAAATCAAACAGCCACCAAAAAGCTACAAAGCAACTTCTCCTCCTGGCAGACTATTTTTTGTCAACTTTGCTCTCTGAAATGGTTTGGTGTAAGGTCATGTGAGCAAGAGATCTGGCACAAGGGCGAGAGAAAATGCCGGAGGTGAGCAACCCCTGGAGAAGCTGGAATATACTCTCCAATTAAGTTGCTATCTGACCATCTACTTACCTCTAGAAGTAGAATCCCTGAATATCTATTTTATTCTCCAGATTATGTGCTTTTATTTAAAAAGAAGAGTTGCAAAGAAATCAAATGTAGAATCAAATGCCAGTATTTTATCCACAGTTGTACCCAGATGAAGGTCAGACTTAATTAGCTAAACCTATTCCATTCAACAGCACAGAAGCATATCAACAACTTTAACTCACATTTAGCAAATTCACATTTATCATTTCCCTAACCCCCCCCTTTTTTTTTTTCTTTTTTTTTTTTGTCACTGATAAGACGAGGATAAGGTCTTCCATAGGTAAGCCAGATAATGTATTTTATCTTAGTTTATCTGACAGAGACGAACCTTTGGTGAATCTGATCCAAAGAAAAGATAGTACATTTCTGTCCTAGGCACTGACTAGCTAGCTACACTTTCTTTATCTAGGACTCTAATGTTTGTCAACATTCATTTATATTGCTGATAACATCATGTACAGAAGGAAGGGAGAGAGTGTACATGGTAAAGTTCTTGAGAAGGACATCCAATTCAGCAGATTTTTAGTACAAGGAATGGCTGTGCGTAATATTCTGAAGCGACAGTACTTCGATAAGAAACACAATGATCTCAATTCCAACTTCCCTATCGATATTCTCCATAAAAACACTCCTCTGGGACACTTTTAGTTGAAAGCAAACTTTGAAGCGGGATCATTTTACATATTAATTTTAATTACAGAGTTCTAGTTATTTACTTGAGTGTTAAATAAAATATGCTGTCACTGAACTATGCCATTTTTTAAAGTCACACTTGGTAAAAATCAACGTGAACCATTTTCACGTAGCGTGTTTGAAATAAGGAGTACAGCTATGTAAAAGCACAATTTGATATTTACAAAGCAGACAAAGGATTTTATAGAACACATCAAAAGACAGAAAAAGCTGGGGGTTTTGAGAAACAGCTACAAGTGAACCAAAATTCTAATTCATTTATACAAGTATTGCTATGACACTTACATGACACCACTGACATGTCAATGAATTCTAAGTAGTTCTCCATTTTTACCCATCAAGTTAAAAATCAAGAGATGAGACCGCTTCATTGGAACTATTCATGTTAAGAGCCTCTGGCAGAATAAGCAGGCAGCCAACAGTAGTTTTTTAGTGTAGAACTTTAATTAGTGAAAGGAAAAAAAAACCTGAAAAATGAAACTGAATTGGGTCACACAGGAGTAGCCTAAAGCATTAAAAGCATTTCAAGTTATTCTAATTTCAGTAATTACTGTGAATTTTGTAAACTATTTTGAGTTTTTAAAAGTGTGAACAAGAATGTCAGTTTATTCCTACTTGCAATTCATAACAGCACCTGCGGAGTTTTAGGAGAGATTTCAGTTTGATTTTTTTATTAAAGGTAGCACACAAGTCATAATTACAGTGGACATGTTTATTACTAATATTATACTAAATATTTATTTCATTTCTTGGGGGGGAGCTAGCACTAACTCCAGCCAAAGAATTGGCTTTAAGTTATGGTCAATCTACATCGTAAGGAGAATATCAGTATTATTGGATACATTAGGATGAAAATAACCCGGTCTGAGGAGTAGTTTCTGTATACAAGCTCATCTCCTCTCCTCTGATGTTTAAAGGCCTGACTGACAATTTTGTTGTGAGTAACCGGTAAGGTAGACTACAAAAAACAGGATTTGTATAGGCATAATTTCACTAAAAGGTAAAAACCAAGAGCTATCTTTTCTTCAGAATGGACCGAGCTGAACATTAGCAGCTACTTATTACATGGGCTACATAAGCATGATGCACTCTTTTGAAGGGGTCAGAGCCCAGGCAGTGAGAACACGATACGGTCTCACTGCAGAAGTGGCAAAGTACCAGGTTAGTACAGCGTGCGTCACAAGGCAACAGCGAGGGAACAAGTCCGCAACATGCCTCGCTGCCACGCTTTGATCAATCTAATTGCAATGAAGACATGCATACCCAACTCCATCATAATACTTAGGAAAGGTTCCTCCGCTGTGGTTTGACTTTCCTCCCCATTTGCCAGACTATTTCCATATGCATCCTTAGGATTTTCTCCCCAGTTGGTTCTCTGTTTTCAGCATTTTGAAAAATGCTGAGAAAACAGAGTACTTACTAAAGCTTACTAAATTACCGCTATTTTCTAAATCTCATCCATTCTGTCTGTCTACAGCTAATGGGGTTATGTCCAGACTTACATTAACTTTCAAACAGCTGTCAGAAATACTGAAAATCATTTTAGGTTCAAGTAGGATGTAGAATGGGGATCTGAAATGTAAAGTAACTGTAAGATGGGTTTTAAGATTTTTCTGAAAAATAGCCAGTTTAAGATGCCCACATTTATTTCAGGTTAGTATTTTACCATATTTTAATGTCAAAATGAAAGGAAACTTTTGTGTTTACTGGTGTGGGAAGGATGTCAAGTTGCAAACCTTCCTCTTACAGCAGAAGAATCCACTTCAAGTTCCTGAAATATTTTACCAATATTGTTACATCTAGTACAAGTTTGGTGAAAAATCATCCTAAATTTCTCACCATCTTAACAATGCAGAGGCCAGACATTTCAATGAATTATTAAAGTAAGCTTTAACAGCTTATTTTGACAACCTTGAGTACGTGCACAAGAAAGTTGCTAAAAAATCTCAGAATTTCAGATTTTTCACTTAAAACTGTCCAGTGGAGGAGTTATTATCCATCTCTATATAATTTTAAAAGTATGCATACAGACTTCTGTATCATTATGCTCGCCTTGTTTTACAGTAACAAGATAAGCTATTTAGAAATAGCGTACAATAGACATGTGCCATGTTACCTAAACCATCCATTTTCGTGTCACAAATTTCCTGGCCAACTTTGGCTTACACCTGATTTCACGTTATCTAACTCACCGGACTTCATAACTTTACATTAAAATATGACAAACATTTAAAATGCTGAAGTTCAACACATCTTAGTGAGTAAAATATATTATAAAACTCCGTTTAGAACTCCTGATGACTTTTAGAAGTTGTAGCAATCTGCACAGTGCAACTGTAAAATGTCACATACCGCAAATTTCCTCACAGTTGATTCTTAAAATCAATTGGATTTTGACAAGCATATATTGCTGAGATAAATCTACGGTTATACTACACAATTAATGGAATAAGCTTATAGCTACATCTGAAATGATCATACAGCGTAAGTGCAGATGGAATGTGTCTATTTTCAGCTACTGCAAAATATGGACAGTCTCTCCCGCTACTACAATTTCACGCACAGTTAGCTTCACCTCCATTTCATCCTTCTACGTTTTACACACCAGCAGTACTCTGCATCTGAACAGACTGCTTAAAACTTGCAGATGTCTAAAGCAATACTATTTAAGCTTCTGAATTAGTCTGAAAGTGAATACTTTTTTTTTTTTTCTTTCATTTTACCAACAGTACCAATACAAACCAATTAAAATATTTCACTGGACAGGTGTCAGCAGAAGTTAAGAGCCAGACAAATTCTGGGTAGGAGGAGCACCTCACAGCTATTTCCCACAATATCAATTCACAGAATACTGGACCAATAACGAGACCAGGATTAATAAACATCTTTCAAGGATACAAAACACTTGAAAACTGTAACCATCTCATTTGAAGCTACACTGATGCTATTCAGAACAGAACAAAGTACTTGTAGAAGTGGGCATATTTCATGGATCATTAGTGAGAAGTACCAATGCTGCATAAAAATTCTCTGATATGCATACTATCCCCTTACCTTTAATTTTAAATTCTCATTTAAAACTCAGCTGCAAGTCATGCAACAAACTAACTCTTGCTTTCTCCATTTCTAAAACTTGCCACATAATTTTAAGAAGATTTCACTTAAAATCTTGAAGTCTGTCCTGGAATTCTAAGAGTTTGCAAGTCTGTATTACAGACCACCAACATGCTGTGTCACGTGGTGGGAGCAAATATCTGCTCACATAATGAACAAACTTGGTCACACACTGGAATCATGGTTCAGGAATAAAAATATTCATGTACTTTGAGGATGTTCAAGCATGAAGTAACAGCATTAGCAAAACCCAGCGCACCGCTGCTCTAGAACTCAGCAACATATAAGGTTGCTAATCAGCAATTCAGACATCTTGCATCCAGATTCAGGTTTTTAGAGTAAGATTAAAATAAATCTTCAAACAAGAGGGTAAGAAAGCAACTTTTAATATTTTTAATATTAATATTCACTCTTAACTATCCAATTTTCATTAGAAAGATTTCTATGAAAATCTGAAAACACTAGTCAGAGGGAAAAATACAGCAAGAGGTGGTATTCAGTTTTTCTATTCTGCACACATATCACAAAAACACTACTTTAGCAAGAAGCCATCATAAATTAAATTGTTAATTTTAATGTAAAAGTAAAATCATAACCTCAATTACAGACACCTACTACAACTAGCACTATGTTAAAACACAAGTCAATCCAAAATGTGATGACTCTGAAAACAATTTGTTAAAATAGTATCTGTAGTCAGTTCTCCCAACACTAATTTTCCACTGGCTAGTCTTCAAGGGAGTTTACTCAGCACAAGTTTAAGTAAAAAAAAAACAAAAAAAACAAAAACTTAAACAAAACAAAAAAATCAGCAAATACGAAATATACATTTTCAAACAGTGGTAATGGTATTAAAAAAAAAAAATATATTCCACATTCTGAAATAGCATTCAAAAGAATATTAGAAATGACACTGTAATATAATCATGATGTTAGAAAAATGAATTATTGATATTCACACACACAGTATGGAAAGCCTGCATTCAAACCTGGACATAAAATGACAACATGCTAGCTCCAAATCTCAAGTATAGTTTGTATTAAATTTCTTCCAAAATATCACAGAAGAAAAGATAAAAATAATAATCCAGAAGTACACTGGACTGTGCTACAGCTGCAAATTGTTCACATTTACTATGAAGCACAAGCAGAAAATGAAACTGAGTAAAAAGACACAAAGTGGTTAAAACACTAATTTATCGTAGATAATCTCTTGGTGCCTACGAATATACACACGTCTGGTTCACTGTGAAGGGATATGTTGAACAACCTTGAAGCCCTGCACAGTGCTATGCTTTTTGTTCCACTACACTCAGCATGACTAAAATAGAAAGTTTTAAGACTAAAAAGGCATTTGATTAATCTTACACAAGAAGTGTGATTATCCACGTGGTGAAATCTAGGTCTGATTCGGGATAATCAGAAAAATATCCACTGATTTACATTCTGTTTGATCCAGCTTTTATTAATGCATTGCTTACAATACAAACTAAGTTACATCCTGAAGTATATTACTGATAAATTGCTAGAGAATTTTTTTCCCTTAGAAGTCACATTGACAGAAATGCAACATAATTCCTCTAGCTTATTTTCCCAACAAATGACAACACAAGCACCCTGCTCCCTCAGCTGCTGTGCTACATCTTGTGCACACTGACACAAAACTGCATGAATTCTACCTGAACAAATAAAAGCATCTGCTCCTCAAGTGAGGACGGAAAGCCTTGCTACAGCCACCACAACTCTTCCTGGTTGTGGTACACAAGCACAGCACAGCTAGAGACCCTCTCCTCTTTTTCCATTCCCTTTTAATAGATTTTATTAGATTTTACTCTGAAACTTTTCAGCTTTTGTGTATGTATGTATAGATATGTACCTACATATAAAAGAAAATGCTCCAGTTCCATATAAGATTCATATATCTAGCAAAGAAAAAGTCTTAGATTTCAAATCCCATAAGGACTGCACTGATACATATTACTGCAAGCATTCCACAAAGGACTTGGTCCAAAACTCACCTTTCTGGTTTCCAACTGAGCTTCTTCTTGGCAGCACTGCCGGCAAAAAGGATCCAGCTGATTCAGACTGAACTGCCCAAGAAGGTTGCAAGAACTGCACAGCAAGTTACTGGAGAAGCCCAGCTCTCTGCAAGCTTCTGATGACAACTGTGCTCCATATACACTCACCTGAAAATCAATACAATATTTTAATATTAACTAGTTGTTTGGAAAAGGAAGATTTTTCAATGCTTTAACTATCAGCAAGAACAACTAAGTCTCTCATGACTGTTTTACAGTCACACCCGATGGTCTGCAAAAAAAGTGCAAACCACCTTATTTCAAGAAATAGTCTTAAACTAATAGTGAATTCTAGACCCTCATAATACGATTGTTTAAGGTATCAGACCTGCCAAAATTCACTTTTATACACACTTCTGACAACTCCACTGTTTTCCTACTGCTAGCTCCAAATTAAGAAAAAACCCATGAGCATAATGAATCAGCTGAAACACACACGGCTACAGATCTCTAAAGCCTGCACTTTCAAAATATTTCAGTAAATTCTGTATCACTGAAAACACACTTGGAAAATAAGTATAACAGCTAAGTTTGGGAAAAGCACAACCAGGGAGTGATGAAACAGACCAAGCGGCCCAAGAAGACATAAAAATAGGATTTTAATTTCATGTTTGCATTAATGTTACAAGAAAATGGCATACTAATAGTGGAAGTGTAGATAAAAACCTGCAGCTCTGATTTACTAGTAATACATTAAAACAGGCAACTCAATTACATGGCTTCTATGCATAACACCAGTTCTGTTTTTAATAAGCAGCCATAACAATTTTACTAACTATCTCCACACTTAAATGATATTTGCTTTCTGGTTTCACATTTCCATTTCCCTAGACTGGGATTTCTCACTCCCTAGATTAAAACCTTTCCTTCCAGATATATGCTGGGTGCAGAGGGAGGGGGAAAAATTAAGAAAAGGAGAGAAAGGAGACAGTTTTCCCCATATGCTTCTCAGCCTGGGTGAAAAACCTTGGACAAATCCCACATCTAAAACACCAACAAAACAATCAGAGCAAACTGGACTGGATGATAACAGATCCAAGAGTTAGAAGAATTGTGCCAGGCCAAACAGAAAAATATTGAAGAAAAATTAAATTTGTCCTTCAGCAAATCAGACCTCACATTCACCCATCGTTTAATACATGCAGCACATCCAAGCAAAGTAGAGATAAAAGCCATTTCCTCCCCAAAGTGGCCAGCCTATAGCTAAAGGAAAGATATGTCACTGATGTGACAGACAGAAAATGTTAAGGATTAAGAATCCCTACAAACATATTAGGTGCCTCATTATTCTGTTTCTTTGTATCTGCTAAAAAAGTTAAAGCATGATCAGAAAAGCGTAATATACAGAAAATGATTCCGAAATTATTCTGTCAGGCAGAAAACCATTTTTCTTCTTCCCACAGAACACTGCTAACATAATTTCTAGATATGACAGCAGGCAGGCAAAAATGGGACCCTATTCTACTGGAATCATCTATTATTTATCCTTTCTGAGGGATACTGGCTATAAGAAACACCACCACTGTAACATAGAAAATCTAAGGAGGATGCCAAACACTGCCAAATCTACATTTTAATTATTGTTCATTTATTAAGTTAACAATGATGACAGTAGCTAGGACAGTTTTCTTGCACCTTGCTGCTTGCCATCCATCCCTTTTATGCTTTACTGTTATCTTTTCCTCACTTTTGAATCTGTTCACCTGGGAGTAAAAATGGTGTTACTGGCATTATCATTTTTCTCTCACCAGAAACACTTCTCACACCTTTCCCCAGCAGAGCTCTAGAGAATCTGTGTATATAAGATCAATGCTCTCCTATTGCGGGGCAGGAGAAGGACATCAACCAAGAAATGTACAGTGTATGAAAGTAAAATGTCCAATACAAGAGAATTCCTCAGTGAAGAATTTCTGGTTAAAAAGCAAGCTCAAAACAGCTTGAAAATAAAATCATAGGGAGTGGGAAGATGGAAAAAAAAAATAAAAAGTGAAGATAGTAGCTCTCCCTAGTATTTTTCATCAATTTTTAGGACTGTAACTATCCTAAAGTAATAAGTATACCAATTTTAATAAATGTCTCCATTTAGGATTAGAAAAGCATCCCCACATTTCAGAAGCTAATGTCCCATCAGAACAAGATAATTTCAGCTGCTTTGCCAGTGACGTGCCTCACTGCAGCAGCCTTTAAAGGCTCTGCTTCAAAGCTGTGATTACAAATACGTTACACGACTGTTCTGTTTTCACATTAGACAATTTTTTATCTAAAAGCAAACGCAACATCCATAGACATTGCTTTAGAAAGTACTGAATAGTTATTACAAGTGAACCATTTTAACATGTCTTTTGTATAATCTCATGTTTTCGGAGCTCAGTTATGTCAGAACTTCAAGGGTGTGAGGTGCATTAAAACAGAGAAAGCGACCTATCTGGAAAAACCTCGAGGGGCAGCCTTCACACATCACCTTTCAGTTCCCAATCAAAAGCCTCCTAGCTTCTCTTTCCAAACCCATTATTAACTTTGTTACTAAGGGTAGCCCGGTTCACGAGGTTTGTGACAACACTCAGACTCCGTTAAAAATGGGCGAGGAAGCCGATAAATGGATTTCGAGCGTCACTGCAACACCAAATCGCCACGTTTCCCGAGCTGACAGGGCCGGCCGGGCCCAGGAAAGGGACAACGCAGATGAGAGTTTAGGCTTCAAAACGCGGCTTGGAGGAGTAGAGGCAGCGACAGCAGGGCAGAGAACAGAAGCTGTTCTCTGCTTCCGACAAAGAGGGGCGGCCACGGCGGCGGGAGAGGCACGGGATGGCGCCTCGGGGCCGGGCAGGCTCGGGCAGGGCAGGGCCCTCTGCCTCCGCCTCCCGCTACGGTACACGTCTCGCTCTCACCCCACCCCTCCTTACTCCCTCTCTCTTTCTCTCAGCAAACCGCAGCCACACTCAGCCCCGAGCGCGAATAACCCGCAAGGGCCTCTCACCGCCTGCAGCCCCACCAGCAACCAGAACCAGCAGCGCCCCAGCGGCGTTAGCTCGGCGGTCGCCGCCATCTTGGTGCCGGAACACTCCTGCCAGCGTCGCCGGGAGGCCGCTCAAGGAGCGCTACGCATCGCGAATGCTCGACACACTGCCTGATGAGGGAGAGCGTCGATGTGCTCCTAACCCCCGGCATCACAAGCAGAAAGAGCTGACCCAGAACCTCTGCGGAAAGGCTATTTTAGTCTGTTCAGAGTAGCACTTCACAGCGAAGCTAGAGGAGATGCCGTTCACCCAGCCTTAGTCAGGCATTACAGTAACTACCCTGAAGAAGGCCCTTTCTCTTTCTGGAAAACAGCCAACCGGCATATGGACCCCTAGCCTCGGCGATTGACAGCCGATCTAAGCAATACTATGACGTCTTTCCCAAATGCCGCGGTGCCCGTGCCCAATGAGTGGGAGAGCGGGCGGGACTTGAAGAACGGCCTCCCAATCACGAAGGGTCGCATGTAGGCGGGACGTCGCCTCTGTCCGGCAGCTCAGAGCTGAGGGGGAGGAGGAGGAGCCTAAGCCCTGTGGGCGGGGTATCGCCTGAGCGAGACCAATCCGGTTACGGGGGAGGCAGGGTGGCGGTAGCACCGCCCAATGGCGGAGGGCGTGGGGG